>JAQQAC010006904.1:5153040-5195765 GCA_029783875.1 Phataginus tricuspis | reverse complement strand
ACACACACACACACACACACACACACACACACACACACACACACACGATTCAAGCCTGAAACGTTTGCAGACATGCCCGGAATTAGGGACTCACTTCCTCTAGCTGTCTTCCCTGCAGACGGCCACCTGCCTCTCCAGTAGCAGCTGCCTGAGCCTCCTTCCCTGGTTCCCCCAGCCAGAAGGGGAGGCTTTCTTTTGGGGTTTTCGCTGCACTCACTGCCTTTTGTCTTCTGCATGCCCTCAAGGCAAAGCCCCACAAAATGGAGACTCTCCCCCGTGCCAACCCGACTGCTCTTGTTTATTCTTCCGAATCCTCGGGTCACTGTTGGAGGGCGAAGGGGCCGGTGTTCTGATTGTGCTGGGCAGTGTCGCTGTTCCCCGGGGGAGGGCCGTTCTGGAGCAGTTTTGCCCACCACGCTGAGAACAGAACTCTACTGAGCTGGCTCTTCATTTGGAACTTTACCAGGAGTTTTTCTCCACTTCAGTGCTGACAGCAGCAGGGCTGGTGGGACGGGAGTCACCTGCTTATTCTGCATTTGTGGCTTTAGCGTTCACGGTGACTCTATATATAGCTGTCCGCACTTCGTATGGAAATGCAGATCATCTTATTGTGAACCACTCCCTCCTCATTTGCCTGCAATTTAGGGTTTGGAGATGCTTTGTTGGGATTAGGTATACAGGAAAGCTGTGTCACCTATGAATTTTATTTCAGGAGCACGTAAGGGTAGCCTTACAGAACATTTATGTAGAGGTGGTCTTTCAAATCCGAGAACGTTAGGGGCCGATGGATTGGGTGCAGACGATGGTGCTTTAAGCACCAGCCTTCTCTGATTCTGAGCAGTGTCCTCCTGTCCAACAGCCGCCCCTCCAGGCCACACAGACAGTGACAAGCCATCCAGCCATGGCTGTGGGGACAGGAAGCCAGCAGCCCCCTTTTCTGGGGGATGGTTGCTTGCTCCTGATTGGCTCATGCTCGCCAAAGGGACCTCGGGCTCCAGGGGTTCCACAGGGATTCTCCAGCAACGTGGGGACCTGTGTTTTCCGCGCAGCCTGATATCTGGGTAGGCTGCTCCGCATGTAGCTCTGAGCATGGCTGTGTCTGCCGGTGGGCATCCTGGGAGTGGCTTGGAGTTTCCAGGGACGGGAAGGGCCTCCTGGGCTGTATGGCCCCATGGGCTGGGGCCCTCTGCTCTGCCCAGCAGTCTTGGGCAAGTCATTTACCCTCTTCGGCCTCCCTGACTACAGAGTGGACTGCCTGGGCAAGGGGGTCCTCAGGTTACTCTTACCCTAAGCTTCGACATCACTTTGTCTCCCTCCCTTCTTTGGCCGCTAACGTGCATTGATATTTACTGAAACGGGCACATGCCAGTTAGAAGAACAAGGCTGCCCACCTGTGGAGTGTGGGACAGGGTGGGATATGCCCTGAGGGCCACCATGGGGATGTCTGTGGGTGGACAGGGGATCTGGGCAGGCTGCCAGGAACTGGGGAGACTCCCTGAGTGCGGCATGCCCGGGCATCAGGCGGGACCACGTGGACTTCAGGGCGGTGCTGGCTGGGCCTGGGGCCTGTGGCTGCCTCTTCCCCGTTGCCCTAAGAGCCGCGCAGAGGGCACCACAGATCCCAGTGATGACTATGGTGCACGTCTGTGGTCACCTGAGGGTGCTGGCTGCTCCTCTGAGGCTCTGCAGCTCTGCTCCAGAACCCAGTCCCCAGCGCGAGCGCAGCGCACAGGTGAGGCATCGTGCAGATGAGCGTCCAGGTGGCCAGTTAGGACAACAGTCAGACAACATGCAGCGCAGACAAGCACGTGGGGGTGTGTCCCTGCCCAGAGCCCCGAACAGAGAGACTCCTCCCTGTGGGCCGGCGGGGAGGGGCGGGGGAAGGCTGGGGGGGGAAGCACAGGGGCTGGGTGCCGAGCCCCGGAGCCCACAGTCACAGGAAGTGGCCCCTCCAGCACACGGCCGCACTGCTCCGGGAGGGGAGCAGGCAGGGCCCCCTCAGGGGTAGGGGTGCCGGTCCGGCCCCTGCTTGTGTGGGGCCCTCTGGATCTTGCCCCTGCTGGTTCCCCCCCATCCTGTCTCTAACTGGGTATTAGCACCCCTCAGCTGGTCTTTTATGATTCTTCTGTATACCCCTTCAGGTCCCCTTTCTCCTCCCTCCACACCCAGACTCAGGGCGAGCTCTCCCGATGCTCTGTGGGCTGGACAGGCCCGCCTGCTCCCTCCGAGCCCCTCCCTCCCGGCCTGCACCCCAAGCTCTGCCCCTCCCTACCGTTGCCCATCTGCCGTGTATCCCCGTTACCTGCTGGGGCTAGAGGGAGACATCATGATCCCCACAGGTGACTGGGGACAACGCTCATCAGGACACCCCCAGTGGCTAGACTCCACTTGGGTTCATGGAGGGGGTCACATTAGGGCCTGGTGGGCATACGCCATCCTGAAGCAGAAGCCAGTGGCAGAGCCTGGTCCAAGGGAAGGAGGCAGGTGACCTGCTGCCAGGAAGGCCGGGCCTGGAAAGCCAGTGCGGCACCTAGGTCACTGCTCAGGGGAGAAGGTTTGGCCTCCTCTGGCTGGTCCTGAGCTGGAAACGGCAAAAACGCAGGAAGTCGGCAGTTAATGATCAATTGCATCCCCGGCGTGTGGGACTGGCTGTGCAGAGGTGGTTGTTAGCCGCCTGGGCTGGTTCCTGGAGCCCATGGCTCAGAGTCCTGTTGTCATATGTGGTCGAGCCACCACCCCTCATATATTCTCTTGGCCTCTCACTGAGGACCCTGCGGCACCCAGAGATTCAGGATGGCAGCAAGCAGCGCTCCTCAGGTTGGCGGCAAAAGGAAGCAGCTTGCCCAGAACCAAACCCTGACGGGTGTACGGCCATGCAGGGATGCTGGGGCGGCTGAAGTCTGAGGAAGGCTGTGACCTGCGGGCCCCATAGCCCAGGGCATCCAGCCCTCCGAGGACCTGGCGGCCTGGGCCTGTCCCAGTGCCGAAAGAACAGGATGGGCTGGCACTTCCTGCACTGCCTGGCAGGGACCTCTGCAGGGGCACAGCAGGTGGGCGCTGGGTGTCCTGAAACGGGCCAGAGGTTGAGGCCCAGAAAGGAGTAAGAAGATGGGCGGGAGGCTTTGTTCCCTTCCTGCAGCCTCGCATCTCCCGTTGGCAGGTTCTAGCAGGAACTCTGCAAGAGGTCAGGGGAGCGTTCTGTGACTTGTGCTGACCCTGGGCTCAGGGAGCAGAGCACAGAAAGTGGGCTCAGGTGGGGAAGGGCTCCGGCCCAGCAGGTGTCCTGGGTGTGGGTTCCTGTGTTAAGGAAAACTCCCTGCGCCTGGGTAGCCGGCCACTGCCTGGGGTCTTGGGAAAGCTGCCCTCAGGCCTGATTCCCAGACGCCCCCCACACCCCCAGGTCTCGGGCCCCATGCAGCCCGGAGGGCGGGTGCCTGCATGCTGCGTGACCAAGGCTGCCCCAGGCCTTGCCTCTCGGCCCCTCTCACCCTCCCTCCCATGGATGCAGCCTGATGGGGCCTCAGGGAGCCGTCGGGGACTTTGCTGTAGTCCCGTCAGAAAGGAGGGAAAGAGATAAGATAGAGGAATACATTTTGGTGCCAGAATCCACAGGATTTGGTGCCTGGAACGTAGGAGCTGGGAGATGCTGGCCAGGATCTGAGTTTCCTGCCTGGGGGAGGTGGGCTGGTGCGCCGAGGGTCTTTCTAGGGACCTCCCTGCCCTCTCCTGCCAGGCATGAGCGGCTTTCTGCCTGGGGAGTCTCTTAGCCATTCGATCTTGCTTATCTCAAAGAGCAAATGTTTGATGAAGTGCTGAATGTTTATCACAACTCCTGCATCAGTCACCTGGGGTGGCCGTGACAGAGCACCTCAGACTGGAGCTTAGACAACGATTTATTTTCACAGTTCTGGAGGCTGGAAGTCCAGGCTGGAAGGTGAAGGTCCCGGCCACTTTGCTTCCTCATGAGAGGCCTCACAGGGTGGGTTGGAAAAGAGGAAGCAAGCTCTCTCCAGTTTCTCCTCATAAGGACCCTAATCCCACCGTGGGGGCTCCACCCTCACAACCTAATCACCTCCCAGAGGCTCCCCTCCGGATGCCATCGCACCGGGGATTCGGGTTTCCACATAGGAATGGGGGGCAGGCACCAGCACGCCGGCCTCAGCCCGGGCCAGTCGCCTCCTGCAGGCCCATCTCCAGAGCTCCTCGCCCCACCTTGTGCAGCCATCGTGGCCCAGGGAGCCCCCCTCCCGCCTGCCGCCCCACCCTGGGTATCTGCACAGGGCAGCCAGGCTGGTATACTCCAGTTCTAAGGCCCCCTTCTCACCCCCCAGGCCCTGATTCCCCTTTGATCTGATCAGCTCTAAAGCCGTATGTGCACATTCAGGCAAGTGTCCCTGAAACTTCCTGGGAGTCGCAAGGGCCAGAAGCCCGCGGACTCCAAGCCAAGAACCGGACTTGTAAAATACATGCACATCGTGACAGGCACGAATACGAATGTCCGCTTCCAGCCCGTGGCAAACTGCCTTCTTGCTTCTCTTATCAGTGCTGGTCATACCTGCGCAGGGACCGCCCGCCTGCCAGGGACAGAGCAGTCATGAGCCGAGCATTCTCCAGGCCGGTTCCCTTCACTCCTTATCTCTGCTGGCCCGGTGGGGTGGCCATGGCTGGGCCACTCTGGGTTTATGTCCTTTTGAGCCAAACAGACTAGTGCTAACATGCATTCCTCATCCCAGCCTGCCCCTCTGTCATGCTGGAGCTCTGGAATATGGGATGACAAAGCCAGTTGGTGGCCTGTAATGGAGTGTGATTTCTGAAATTAGGTTCCCAGGCTCCAATCGTATTTTTTCTCAAGCAGTTGGTAGTAAAAGAAATATGCCAAGAATGGGCCAGACCTGAGCAGAGAAGCAATGTTCCTCCCTTAGTAAAAGCACCCGAAGTTTGCACTGTGTTAGTAGCTTAAGAGGCAGGGACTCCTTGACCTTCTCCTACAGCCCTGTGGGCTCAAGGCCAGACTGTGGACACCAGGAGAGACTAGGCCTGGAGAGCTGTGACCTCCCAGATGGGTGACACAGGACCTGGGTTTTGAAGGATACGTAGGAGATCTCTAGGGGCAGAGGGAACGGCTCTGTGGCAGACAGAACTGAGGCTTCTGCCCCCCTGGCCCATGAAGCCACGAAGGGTGTGCCATAGGGACAGAGCCGTGGCCTCCAGTGGTTGAGAGTTGTCAGAATTTGCAGCTGCCCACGCGGATGGCTGGAGTACCAGCAGGGAATACTTGCTCGTAGCAGATGGTATTGCTCGCAGAGGAGGCATCTCTTAGCCGGGGCAATGCAGGAAGTGGGGTGGGGACCTGGCACTCCGTATAGTCTGTCCTTGAGATTCTTTAAAGTCCACCACCATCAGGGCCACTAGGGCTTAGAAATCCTGGATCCAGAACCCAGTCCTTCTGGTCATGGCTCTACTCCTTGACAGCGGTCTCTGGGGGTGTGCGCAGAGCACCCGTGGGCTTCGGTAATCATGGTGTGAAAGAGCAGTGGCCAGGCCCCACAGACAGTACATGTCCTGCTGGTTTCCCTCCTCCTCTGAGGCGTGAGCACCAGCCACTCAGATTATGGTGAGGGGTGGGATAAAGAGGAGGTCAGAAATCTGGGAGGGACAGACAAGGGGGTGGGCAGGGCACAGAGAGCAGTCCAGCAGCTGGGAGCAATGAACAGACCCCACTCATAGGAAGTGAGTGGGCTCAAGGCTTGCAGAAAGTACCTGATAGGTGCTCAGTGAACAGTAGATGCAAGTATAGGAGGATAGACGGGCGAGTGGGTGGATGAATGGATGCATGAGAGAGACGGGATGCTGGGATGGGTGTATGAATGAGCAGACAGCACTTCTGGGAAGCTGAGTGGGTCTGAAGGTGGGAGAAGCTACCTGGCGGATGCACAATGGATGAATGGATGGGTGGGTGAGTGGGCGGATAGGTGATTGGATGGGTGGACATATGGATGGATGGATGTTTAAGTGGGTGGATGGATGGACAGCATGAGTGGGTAGAGAATGGCTGAACAAATAGACTTCATCCTCTACACCTTACTGCCCATCAAAATAGTCTTCGGCTATGATGTGTCCCTGACCAACACATGCGAGCCTCCCTTGCCCTGGGCTGAGGGTCCCCAAGGAGCCTCCCCTCAGTGGGTGAACATGCTCTCTCCCAGCTGCCCGAGCTGCCTGATGGCCCCAGACGGGCTTTGGCTGCCCGGAGCACCCCCAGGGAAGGGACTGGCTCTGGGGACAGGCGCCCTCGGTCTGCTGCTGCCGGGGTGTGCCAGCTGGCGTTTCCCCCAGCGGCTCTGCCGTGGGAGCGCTACAGCTCCCAATTAAACTGTTCAAGTGACAAAGGATCCCGGGTAATCTTGGGATTAAAAATAACTCGGGCTGGCTGACGCAGTCGCCCGAGCCTATCAAAGCGGGCTGGGGGGGAGGGGGAGGAGGACGAGGACTTCAGTACCAGGCCCTCTGACGCCATCGCCCCCAGGGAGGGGCTGCTTGCTTCTACTGTTCCATTGACAACTGCAGGATATGTGAGACCCAGAAGAGACCACTGAGGCTTTGGGGAGCGGTGGTACGGGGTGGGGGGGTCCCAGCATGGGGCAGTCTCAGGCCACAGTGACACAGAGATCAGAATAAGCGAGCCAGCATTTATGGAGCACCTGCTGTGTGTTCCCATCCCCGGGTGGGGCCCCTCCTGGTGAGTCATCAAAAGAACCCAGTGCAGAGGTTTTTAGAGTTTTCATACAACAGGTGCTCGTGGGGGCACCTGCTTCCTGCCAGGCACTGTCCAAGGTGCTGGGAAGGAACTACCAAGGTTTTCTTCCAACTTTGATTTATTAAGGTGCTTGTTTCTCATTATAAAAGTATGTTCATCATAGAGAATCTAGCACATCTTAAAAAATAAAGATCCCCTGTTACTCCACCACTAAGGAACACACACGGCTACTAACATTGTTGCGTAGTTCTTTCCCAACTTTTTATTTTCTGAAAGCATCCCTAGCTCTTTCAGGAGCACCTCATCTAAAGGGATTTCCAGACCTTCCCCACCTTCTAGCCGGCCCTTCATCAAATATGGCAACTTAAAGGCAAGATGACATTCCGGCTACGGTTTGTCTGGGGCCGAGTGAAAGGGGACTCTTTTTTTTCACTGACAAATAAAATTGTAAGATAAAGTGTGTCCAGTGTGGTGATTTCACATACATACACATCACGAGAGGCTTCCCTCCACCGAGTTAATGAGCGTGTCCGTCACCTTACATACTCATTGTGTGTGTGTGTGTGAGCACATTTACGTTCTATTCTCTTAGCAAATTCCAGTTACACAGTAGTTATCAACTATAGTCACCATGTTGTACATTAGATCCTCAGACCTAAGTCACCTTACCACTGAAGGTTTGTACCCTTTGACCAACCTCTCCCTATTTCCCCATCTGTCCGGCTCCTGACAACCCCTTTACTATTCTCTGTTTCTGTTCGTTCCACGTTTTTAAAAAAATTCCACCTGTAGGTGATACCGTTTGGTATTTGTGTTTCTCTGCTTGGCTTATTTCACTTAGCGTAATGCCCTCCAGGTCCGTCATGTTGTTGCAAAGGGCAAGACCTCCTTCTCTTCTAAGGCTGAATAATATTCCATCGTATGCACACATCACATCTTCTTTATCCATTTTGTCCGTTGGCAGACTCCTGGACTGTTCCCGTTCCTTGGCTATTGTGAAAAATACTGCAGTGAGCATAGGGTGCAGATATCTCTTCAAGGTGATGAATTTGTGTCCATCGGGTATGTTCCCAGAAGTGGGATCACTAGATTGTCTGGTATTTCTATTTTCAATTCCTAGAGGAACCCCCATCCCGTTTTCCGTAGTGGCTACAGCAGTTTAAATTCCCACCACCAGGGCCCAGGGTCAAAAGGGGACTTTGGGAGGAGCTGGGGAAGGGCTGTGGTGAAGCCAAGGGCCGGGAGCCTTTGTGCTAGGACAGATCTGCTTTGTGGTCTCGGAGAACAGGTTCTCCACCGGCAAATGGGGACACTCGTGCTCCTTTGAAAGACTATCAAGCATAGAGGACTGTGCCCTTGCTACTTGATATGTGCAAATAAACAATTGTAATAACAATTAAAAAATACATAAATGGGCTTCAAGACATGGAGCAGCCCCACCCGAGAGCTGGGTGGGGGAATGTGAGTGAGGTTCTGTGTCACTCGGCTCTGGTGGCCAAACAAACTCACGCAACCTGGACAGTTTAGATAATAGACATATAATCTCTCCCGGGCCTGGGGCTGGTGCCCAAGACCCAGGATTGGGCAGGGCTGGCTCCCCCGGAGCCTCTTTCCTGGTTGTGTGGACGCCATTGTCTTCCTTTGTCCTCGTGTGCTGTCCCTCTGTGTGTGTCTGTGTCCCGATCTCCTCACCTGTAAGGACACAGTCACTTGGGATCAGGGTCACCCTGTGATTTCATTTACCTTAATCCCCTCTGTAAAGACCCCATCTCCAAATATAGCCATATTCTGGGATATTGGGGGTTGGGGTTTAACATATGAATTCGGGGGACACATTCAGCCCATGGCAGCCCCTTTGGGACTCAGAGAGGCTTAGTATCTGAACCCAAACAAAACAGAACACGCACCCTCTCCACGTGGGCACAGATGGACCTCAGAGGCTGAGAGGTCCCTTGAAGGGGGCAGCCTGGGACAGGCTTGGCTCTGTGCCCCTGGCCCCAGTGGCAGCCCTCTCCTGAGCGACAGTGACAGCCCTTAGAGGGAGAAGGCCCTTCTGGGGTGGGAGCGAGAGGGAAGCAGGACACTGGTGTGGGTCTGGGGTGGGAATGCCCCACCTGCCCTGAAGCTCGGTCACCAGTCAGCCAGGTCCCCTGGTGGACATGGCCAAGCCCGCTGCACTAAGTCATTCGCTCGCAAGCCAAGTGGGACGTCCTGCCACCAGGCCACAGAGCCACAATGGCAGGGAAGCCAACACCTGCTCTGGAGAAACTCCACAGCTGTGCCCATCAGAGCGCCAAGGCCACCTGGGCACCATTTTCCTCCAGCCTTTAAGGAGCTCAGGGCTCATTGCTCCTGCACCTTACGAACGCACGGCTTCATTCTGCATGAAGATAGGGCTCTTCCCTGTGGGTGGGGAGCAGCACGGCCCCCAGGGGAGTCCAGGACTTGAGCCCTCCTTCTTGGACTCAGCCACTCCTCCAGAACAGAGCCCTGGGCCCTGGCTCTTCATCCCGCATCCAGCCGTAAGATGCAAAAGGGAGCCAGACCAACAGCTCTGCCTGTCAGCCCTGTGGAAGGTTCTAGAAATGCAGCAACTCAAGCCTCAGTTGGCAGCTCTGTGACTTTGGGCAGGTCAGACCCCCTCTCTGGGCCTCGGGGTCGGTCCCATCAGATGGGGCCGTGATGTCCTCATAGGAGTTTGTAACAGGGAAGTGAGCAGGTGCCAGTATCGGGTGGAGCCCTGGCACCTGGCATGTGGTGTGGTGTGGCGAGGCCTGACCCCTTTGCTCCTGTGGGCTCGTCTCATCTAGAAGCGAGCCGGACGCTCAGCTCACCGTGTGCCACTCCGCGCCCTCATTGTCTTGTCCTGCACGTTCACCACGGAGCCTTGTTAACAAATGTATTTTGTGTTTTCGTTCACGTGCCAACTTTCGTCACTGACAAGGAGCAAATGATGGGCCTTCTCACCATGTGTGTGCAGGAAAATCGGCCTTACGGTGCTTGTATTCTAAAATCATCAGTCCTCTGAATGTCTGGGGGGGGAGTCTGGGTGGAGCGTGGCCGTGCCTGACTGGACACGGGCTGAGCCCCTCTCTGGCTGGCTGTCCGTGGGCCCACCATCGGCACCAGGCTGCCTTCTGGCCAGTTAGCACGAAGAAGCCTTTACAGATGGTCTCCTTGGAATTAGGGCATCCCTTGGTCCCGGCCGGCCCAATCCTTCCCCAAGGTGCAGCGCGGGTGTGTTGGGGGTGGGAGGTAAGCCAGGCCAGAGCCGGGTGTTGGGTTGAGTGGACGGTTTTGTGGCTGGCGTCACTGAGGTCTGAGCAAGGATGGTGTGAAATAAAACTGGCTGAGGCTTCCGTTCCCTTCCGGAAGGTGGGGCAGTGCGGCAGCCCAGACCATTCCTCAGAGACCCACTGTGGGGCGCCCACCGCACCTGCCCAGATGGCACGTCCCCCCGGTTGGCAGCATCATCCCCTCCCATCCCAGGGGCTCTCGTGCACAGGCACTGCAGGCCCCATTCCTGGATCCCAAGGCCTCAGGGCCTCCACCTGTAGAGTGGGCTCCACGGCAGGAATGCCTGCTGTGCTCAGGGCGCCGGGGCCATCCAGTGAGTCCTTCCCTAAAGTGCTCGGTGTGCCTGGCACCACAGAAGTTCTCCAGCATCGCTGTGTTACTGTCCTGGGGCAGCTGCAGCGAAGGACCACACACTGGGTGCCTTAAAACCACAAAAATGTATTCTCTGCTGGTTCTGGGGGCCAGAAGCCCGGAATTGAGATGCAGGCAGGGCCGCATACCTTCCAGCGGCTCCCGGGGAGAGTCCTTCTTGCCTCCGCCAGCTTCTGGGGCTCCAGGTGTCCCAGGGCTTGTGGCCGCATCCCTCCAGCCTCGCCTTCATGCTCACGTGGCCCCTCCTCTGAGGGTCTGTGTCTCCTCTTTCTTCTCTTACAAGGACTCTTGTCACTAGATTCAGGGCCCACCTGGGTGGCTGAGGATGTTCTGATTCCAGGGCCCTCAATCTAATTATGTCTGCCAAGACCCCTTTTCCAAATGAGGTCACACTTCACCTGCCCCAGGGGTTGGCATGGGCCTCTCTCTTTGAGGCCAGTGTCCAGCCCACTAGTTACTGCCCCCTTCCTGGAGAAGCACTCAGTAACTTTACTGGGTGAGTGAACGAGCGTTCAACTGGCTGGTGGCGTGGGGCCCTGAATGTGCCTGCGGGCGAGTAGGTTCAGAGCCCACCTAACCTGGCCAGGGCCTCAGCCCTTCCTCTGCCACGAGGCTCAGCTGGCTCCTTACCCACGAGCCTCAGACCCAGGCCAGGCGTGGGTCTTGCCCCCACCCCCACCCCGGAGTAGCCATGGCTACTTCCACCTGCCCACTCGGACCCCCGTGTGGGGGTCCTGTTGTCCCCTCCAGGCCTTAATTTGAACAGACCTCTTGCTGAGCACAGAGGTGCCACGGCCGAAGCCTGCATCCGCCCCATCTCCAGGGCAACGCAGAATTCCCCCATGCGCTGCTTAAAATATCCTGCCGTTCCCAGCCACACGGCGTGCGCTCTGTTCTTGGCAGGCCTGCCTCCCCCACCGAGCCTGGGGGAGAGTGGTGGCAGGGAGGCCTTCCTCAGGGCCCTCCTCTCCCAGGCGGTCACTGGGAAGGCCCCGGGGCCAGAAGCTTATGTCTGACACAGCTGGTCCCCAGGCTGCCCTCTGGCCCCTGGAAGGCAGGGCTGGTGGCTGCCCGTTGGCCTCTGAGACACAGTCCACAGTCCCACAGCCTGTGGCCGGCAGGAGGCTTGATGGTGGCCTGCCCCTCCACACCCCAGAGCACTGGCTGTGTCCCCTCATCCCCAGCCCCCGGCCTCGCCCCCGGGTGCTCCTCAAGGACACCGGTGATGCTCTGTGTCCTCGGGGCACCTGGGCTCAGCCCAGGTCAGTGAAGCCCGCCGCATCTTGCTGCCCCAGCCAGGCGTGGTTGCACTGGGCCAGGAGACGCGCTGCCCTTCTTGTTCCCTGTTCCTCGTCACAAGATGGGCTTCGAGGCACATCTTTTAAGCGTGACCTTCACGCACATTCTTTTAACATCCCTCAGATTTTAATTATTCTGGTCCTTCAACACCTGCTCAGAAGCATCAGGCAAAACATTCGCAAGCCGATGAGCGCAAATACCTTCTCACTCAAAACACTCCGTCCACGGTGCTTGTGGGGCCAGGCCTCCGCACCTTTGCCCTGCCGTCTGCTCGTCCAGGCCCGCTCACACCCCTCCTCCCATGCCTCTGCAGTGCCCTCCCAGCCCTGGGCCGCTGCTCACACACCCCTCGCGCCTCCCGCTGTGAGCGGGTCCACTCATCTCTGCTCTGTTTCCCTGCTCCCGCTTTGGCCAGATGCAGGCCAGGCCCTGCAAAGGCATCTAAAGCGAGTTTGGAGAGCCACCCTCCCTCTTCCCAGCCCCACACTAGGCCCACGTTCCTGGGCCCCACTCCCAGTGGGCACCACCCACCCCCAACTTACCTGTCAGCCTCCTCTCCGTTTCTAGGCCAGGGCTCCACACACTGTACCTCGAGGACCAGAGTCAGTGTTTGTCTTTGCAGGCCGCATGCTCCATTGCAGCTCCTTTGCTGCACCGAGACACAGACAGGACATCGGTGAAGGGGGGCGGCTGTGGCCCGACAAGGCCCTATTGACAAAGCGGGCAGCAGCCCTGGTTTGCAGACCTCTGCCCTGGGCCCACACACCCGCCCACTGCCCAGGAGCCCATGGTGACCAGGAGTTCAGGCCCCAGGCCCCAATCCCAGCTCTGCTCTGCATAGTTGTGAAGGTTCTAGAAAGGGATGGAGCCTCTCAAAGCCTCCATGTCCCCATCTTTAAAATGAAGCAGTCATTATAGCCAGCATACAGGGCTGGAGTGAGCACTGACAAGACACTCCATGTTAAGCATTAATCAAAAGTAAGAACCACTGTCCATAGTACCAGCCCCTCTACTCCTTGCCTCTGTGAAAACCAAGTATTTTTACACCTCTCTGCTTGTGCTGTTCCTCCTGCCTGGATGCCCTTCCCTCACTTGTCCACCTGCCAAACTCCTACTCATCCTGCAAGACCCAGGTGGGTTAGCCCCTCCTCTCTGCACTTCCAGCAAAGCCCTTGCTCCCTGCACTTGGAGTTGCTTCCACAGCTCCTGATGTGTCTCCCTGTCACAGATGATCCCACTCTGTTGTGATGATCTGTTCCATGTCTGTCTCCCCCACCAGCCTGTGCCCTCAGCTTAGTCTCAGCTTAGTCATCTCTCCATCCACGGCGTCTGACATGCAGAAGACGCTCAGATCCATTCATTTGGCGGAGATGTGCCAGCGCAGGCTGTGTGTGCCAGACACTGTTCCAGGAGCCGGGGTTGCAGCAGCGGGGCTGGAGGGGGGACCACCCTTGTGGGGCCAGTGCACCTGTGTTGGGCAGGGGCTGGGGGCCGGCTGTGTGATCCGTGCCTCCTTCCACCTTGCCACCCACACTCAAGGCCAGGCCCATCCATCTCACCTTGAGGGTGCTTTTCTGAGCTCCTTGTGGATATTTTTAGCTGCAGCCCCCCTTAGATGACCAGAACGGTATGCAGAGGGATATGTATAATTAAAAGTGTTTGGGACTTGTTTTTTCTTTAAAGAAAGCCTGAACATGGGGTGGCCTCGTAGTTCCAACATAGCACCGTGGACAAGAGAGGGACCTCACGTCATGTGTGTTCTGTAAACGTGCACTTGCTTTGGCCTTGCTTGTTCCCAGACAGATGTCTCGATTAGGTAGAAATAAATTTTCTCTGCCTGTCAAGCCCCATGCTGTTCTGCCCAGGCGACCTGGAGTTGTGGTTTCCACTCTGGGCTCCTTGGAGCCTGGGACTTGGCTCTACTTTGATAACAACGTGTCCCGAGTCTGCATGGCAAATAGACAAGGGGCTGCTTCCAGATGGCCACGAGTTAATTGGCCATCGGGAGGGGTTGCCTTCCCCCAAATGAATCAGGTGACCGCTCGGAACGGTAAGTGGGCCCACGGGCTGAGTCGGGCTGCTGTCCTCTCTCATCACAGAGGATGGCTGAGTGATGTTCTGTGGATCCTGCGAAGTCCTCTGCATTGGTGCAGGGACGCCACCCTCTCAGGTCCTCAGGGAGCAGACGGAGCACGCCGGGCATCTCTGGGTACTAAGCAGGGAGCATCTCCCCTGTGTTAGTGACCCAGCACTGCCCTCTCGGCATTTGTTCTAATCCCTGGCTCGGTCTCTATGGTGATGGTGACCAGGGGCAGGGAGGCACCAGAAGGGCTCTGCATCCATCTGCCTGTACTTGCCCTGATGGGAATGCGTATGTGTCCACTATTCTCCTTACTTAAAGCGTTTACAGCACAGAATGGTAAACACAGTAAATACCTTTGTCAAGCCCTGTAAATAACTTCTGAAAAATGTCACCTCACAAAATGGTCAGAAACCGCACTGCCTTCTTTCCCACTTGAGGAGAACTGCTTTGTAGATTTCCTTCCGTTAATATAAATGTTTGTGCAGAGAAGTGCAGACCCGTGCTTGGCCCCCAAGGATGTCGTGGTGGAAAAGCAGTTGTTTCTCCCGAGCCGCCAGCTGAATGCCGATGGGCATGGCTGACCTCCCTAGGACCTCAACAAGTGATTTATCTGGATTCACGTCCCAAAGATCGATCTAGTTTGTCTCATTTTCACCTTATGCCTGCTGCACGCAGGGTGCAGAGCTGGGATGGCAACATCCATTTTAGGAACAAGGGACCAGCTTATGACGAGGAACGGTCCTTCCCCAGTGCATGGACTCCCCAGAGGCTGGGAATCGGCTGCAGCGCGAGAATTCCAACACCGGTGTCCAGCTCCAGCTCCGGAGACGCTCGGATGCTGGTCCATGGTACCTCTCACCTCCAAAGCATACGACCTGCCACCTTAGCAACAAGAAAGCCTTGGAAACTACCCAGAAGTCAGTGGAGACTTAGCACCACAGTGAACCTGCTGTTCTCTGGGAGAAGATGCTGCACGTAGCTGTTCACACATGAAACATGGGCCAGCCGCCCACCCCACATTTTCCAGACTGACCCACTAATGCTAATACTTCTGCCCCCAGTTGGCCTTGCATTTTTACAAAGTTATCCGTGTGACTCTTAAAACTGCTCCACGGAAGGGACAACACTGGCTGTCCCAGCCTCACATCTGGTGAAGCGTGGCTAAGTGATCAGGGGACTTGTGCGCAGCTCTGTAATTAATGTCACAGTAAACAGTTGCTGCCCAGCAAACGACCCCAAAACTTTCCACCTGGGAAAGCACTGGGTTACTGACACAAAACTTAGTGACTTGACGCAGTAACCATGTATCTCAGGATGGTATCGATCAGCAGACTCGGCTGGGCTCTGCTGGGAGCGTCTCGTGTCTCCAGTGGCAGTCGGCAAACAGCTGGCAAGCTGGCGGTGTGACTGGGGCACGTGGATCTCATCACCCAGCAGGCCAGCCCGGGCTCATTGACGCGGCAGCTGTGCAGCGATCAAGAGCAAACAGAAACATGGAAGTCCTCTTGAAGTCCCCACTGAGCACAGGCACGGTGTCACTCACACATCCTATTGGCCAGCATCACAGGGCCAGCCCGGGTTCAAGAGCTGGGCCAGGAACTGCCTTTCGGTGGGAGAAGTTCACAGTCACAATACAAGTGGGCATGGATGTGGCCAGGGAATAATTGCAGCTGTTTTTGCCCCCAGTCGACCATAGCCAGCTGCCACCAGCTCCTTGTGTAAGCTGTGGATAAAATGAAAGTTCCTGTGGCCAGGATTCTCCCCTGACCCTTTTTGGCCAGCTCACTATACACGTGTGGGCAATATGTTGCTATTGACTCTATATGAAGAGCTCCGCCCAGGGCTCTGGGCGACACGGTGGCACGGCTGCAAGGCTGCAGGAGGGCAGAGACGAGGCTGGAGTGGTGGCAGCACCAAGAACAGAGGCCCAGAGGACGGCTCTGCAGGCAGCAAGACCCAGAGGCAGAGACCAGCTTGCTGCACGCAGACTCGCTCTGAGTGAACGAGATTTCAGTGATTGACCTGCCACCATGGAAATAAAGTTGGGTATAACCCTTTCACCCCGAGAACATTCTACTGTCGTTCCTTTGGTCACACTGAATCCGTAGTGAACTTGCCTGGGGCTGAAACCCATTGGCAGGACAAGCTCCATTCGCCTTCCCCAGACACCTCTTGTGAGCTTCATGGACAGAGGCGCTGGCTGCCTGTGGCTCCCTCCAGCTTTGTTCACACCTCTCTGCCAGCCGGGATCCCAGAGGAGTCTAATTTTATCTGCCTCCCCGACCAGGTGGGAGCTGCCCACGGCCTGGCACCTGGGGCTCCATGAAGCTCTGGTGCACCCACAAGATATGCCTTCCCGAGGTGTCTGAGCCTTCACTCCCAGCTTCCACCACCTGGCCCCAAGACCAGGGAGGGAGGTGATAGGTGGGGCCTCTGCGTCCACCTGCCACCTGTATTAGAATCTGGGTAAGGTTTCACTGAGAAGGGGCACCCATGGCTACTGGCAGGAAAAGAGGTGGAAAGTCCCCTAGGGGCTTGAAAGACATGCAGCCTTGGGGAGCTGGGCTGAGTTTGGAGAAAACTGTGTGGAGCTCAGCACAGTCCAGTGCTCTGAGGCAGGGCCCAGTCCTGCCACTTCCAGGTGACTTCACACCCCCCACGTGGGCATGCAGCCCACGGAGGCGGCCCTGTGGAATGTCAGATGGGCCCGTTAGGAGAACGTGCCTGCAGAGGTGGCCAGGATGATGCCGCTTAGCTGAGGCCTGCGTTCTTCCCCCAACTTCTTTAAGTCCTTTCCCTCGGTTTTCTGCAAAGGGCTTCTGGGGAAGATTGAGTGTGAAAGGCAGAGTGCCTCCAATGTGCAGGCAGAGAGTGGCCCCCATCCCTTGTGTCCACGTCCTCAGGGGACACTGGGCTGCATGGGGCTGAGGTTGTAGGACTGATAGCCAGACGTCTGAGAGCTCCAGTCTGTTGGGAGCCTTTTCGGGCCTCAGGCCCTCTCTGACCCTGCTAACCCGGTGCTCCAGCCAGCAGGCTGCAGCTGAGCTCAGGCAGCGAGTGGAGGCCTCTGAGGGGCTCACCTGGGCCACAGGGTGCTGGCCAGGCCCCCCCCACACTCTGCCTTCCCTCCCTGATACCTGAGGAAATTCCTCCAGCCACACTCAGCTTTTAATAGTCCCCAAATGTTGCAAGATGATTCACTTTAAATATGACACAGAACCAGCTGCAAATAAGTTAAATGTTGCTGGTTTGGGGTGTTAGTGGCATTTATGAATATTGTAGGAAAACATTTACTCACTAAAATTCCACACAGCACAAAAACCTACTCTCTTTAGTACATACTACAGTACTTATTTCTGCCTGCGTTATTTAGGCTAATGACAGTCTTACAATGGTCTTAGCTTAAGGATTTTCCCCCAGAGTGAAGCTTTGAAGTGCTTGGTTTTTTGTATTTTTTTTACTTTTTGTGATTTATGAAAGCTCATGACCCATGGTGGGCATTCAGCAAAGGTTGGCTTCCTTCCTTTTGGACTGAAATTCGGGTTGTGTTGTGTCTTTACTTGATTAAAGATTTTCCTTTAACTCATTGTCAAATGCCTGCTCCCCTGTAGGGGTACGTGGGCATTAAATACACAAGGCAGCTCCCTCTGACTGACGTGCGCGGCCTAGTCAGTTTGGCAGGTCTTGGGAGGAGGGCTGGTCCCCGACACTGGGCACGGAGCGCGCTCTGAGCAGTTAGTGTGGATGCCTGCACGGGGCTGCCCAGGGTTGGCCCAACCACAGGTGTGCGGGACCAGCTCTGTGCGACGTGTGGGCAGTGGCACCGTCAGCTTGCTGTGATTTCTCAGTGAAATTCTGGGCCTCTTGCATCCCCTGAATTACATGTTGTCTGATAGTTCTTAAAGGACAACGTGTTATGGGATCCGAAGAGGAGATGGCCCAGCAGAGACCCAAAGATTTCTGGGAAAGATGCTCAGTCACAGGGGCATTCTGGCAGCAATTCTTGCAAAGGCAGCTGCGCACGTTTGCACACACACAAACACGCACACACACGCACTCCAAGGCATGCATCGCGATTGGTTCTTCACCGCCCAGTGTGAGAATGAACTCTGGGACCACCAGAACACGACTCTTGACGAGGAACCGCTGGTTTGATGTTGGTTCGGGTTTCTTTCCATCTGTCCCCGGTGGGGCAGGACTTAAGCCATGGGTGTCGCTACCTGCTGTGTCTGTCCCCGTGTGCTCAGAGCAGCACCTGCCGGCTCATCCAGGGCTGCCCGGTGAACACGATGTGCACACCCGCCCTCTGTCTCTGACTTGATTTCCCTGCTGGGTGTTGTCTGTTCACAAGCTCCTTACTGCTGAGTCTAGAACAGGGAACCTCAGCGTGGAATATTCGTTACACCAAGTGAGGACACTTGGTGTGGCTCTTACACCTGAGCTGTCCCGGACTTGCTCTGTGACCTGTGGCGTGACAGTACCGCCACCAGCTGAGTGGCTTGACTAGGCGCTTATGGCCTTGGTTCCCTGGAGTAGCACGTTTATCCGGGGCTCCTGCAGGGCAGTGCTTGGTGTGGCGACCGAACTCATCTCATCTGGACACTCGACTGGGGAAGGATCACTTCCAGGCTGTGTCCAGTTGTCGGTAGAATGCAGCGCCCTGCATTTGTAGGACTTAGGGCTTCGGTTTCTTGATGGCTGGAGGCTGCAGGCAGGCAGACTCCCGCAGTTTCTCCCAGGTGCAGTTCCCCAGGGTCACCTGTGCCATCAGGCCAGCAAGAGAGAGAGACTCAGCAAGAAAGGCCCCACGGTTTTACATATGACCTAACCATGTAATCACATACCTCCTGTCCCCTTTGCCATGTTCTGTTGGTGAGAAGCAAGTCACAGTCTCATGTTCATGTGGAGGCAGGTGCAGCAGGGAGGCAGGGACCCAGGGAACCACCTTAACAGCATGTCTGCCACAGGGACCATTAACATACCTTTTAACTCAAAGGAGGTCTGAGGGTGTTTAATAAAAAGCCCTACAAAGAGCAGGAAAGGAGGGACTAGGCAGAAAAGTGTAAGCTTGCACCTCAGGGTCAGCAGTGGGGTTTTTATCTAATCACTTAGCTTCTTTTGAGAGCTGTTGGTAATTCTGAAACCTCTTTGTCAGGAGGCTTAGAATCTGCCAGCACCCCCTGGATCCTCCTGCCACTCCTGGTAAGTCAGAGGTCCAGCTCTGGAGTCAAGAGATTCTTTTAATAATTCTCCATGCTAAACCCCACGCGTATGGCAGGGCGGGAGGTGGGGGATCTGACTTCTGTTTCCTGCTCTGTCACCTTCAACCTCTAAAGAAACCATCTCTCCCTGTAGCTCCATGGTTCTCATTTCCAAGAGACCCACTGCCCCCATTTTTCTAAGCAGTTATGTTTAGGAACCCTTATTATGTTCAAGTGAATCCTTGCATTAAAAATCCACAATACACTTAAATCTAAAAATTAACATCATGCCCTTTGTCAGCAATGCCCAGTTAGAAAACAGCAGACACCTCCGTAAGGCATTTCCAACAGAGGTGATGGCGTACAGGAAATTGGTACAGGAACAGAAAAGGGTAGGTGATGTCACCCAGGGATCGGTCCGTGCAGGAAGCCACCACTGCCTAAAGTGACAGCAGCAAAAGGGGCAGAGAGGTGTTCTGTGGCGTGCACGGGGAGTGCACGCCCTGCCAGGACACGCAGAACAGCCGTGCCTCCGGCCTCCTCAGCCGGGCCTGCATAAACGTCTCCCCTCGCCAGAACCCGGCTACTACCCCCGGCAAGGGAGTCTGGGAAGTGCAGGCCCCACACACCACCCTCTGAGCCCGGAGGGCGGAAGTGGGGCTGCGTGCGGACGGCACACGCCCCAACCACCATGGTGACAGAGAGCTAAGGGCAGGATTATTTCAGTGGGTATCATGCTCCGGGGCCTCCAGGCTGGGAAACGCCATAGTTAGATGCTGTTCCTGCGGGGGGAGCCGCTGTGTTTGCCCCACATGCTGGCTGATACGCCCACACCCCTGGGGGCCTGGCCACGGCTGGCATGTTTGGGGATGGCCGAGCAGGTGTCTGAAAGGGCCAAATGGACAGAGGGTGTTCTTCCCGTGATGTTGAAGGGATTGGCATTTCTGGAGAGTTCAGTGCATTTTCCATCCATGCCAAAACCACTCGGTGCCTTACCAAACAAGAATGTAGGATCCACACGCAGGTAGTTGTAAAAAGTTCCATCCACCTAGAGCTGGGTGGGGGCCTGTGGAAGCGTGCGGCGCAGGGTGACGGGGGCAGCCGGCCCACGCCCCAGCCCAGCCTGCAGTGTGCTAACGGGGCCTTGGTGGCACTGGGACAGCCCCGCAAACCTGCAGACCACCCCTAGGAGTCAGAGCCGGCCCACTGCGACCTCTGCAGGAGCCCTTGCCTCACCGCCCGAAGCGCCACCTGATCCCTCCTGCAGCCGCCTTCTGGAAGGACAGCTTTCCTGGAAGGTTGGGTTTGCACGGCCGTAAGATTCGGCTGACCCCAGGTCCCACCACTGCCCGTCGCGTTACACCTGCTCTTCTACATACCGCCTGCCTGGGGTTGTGTCAGTCTATGACTTCTGTGTGTAACTGGTTCGTGTATCAAATCCGGGAGACAGACATTCACTGAGAACTGGCTTTGAGATGTGCCCGTGCTCGATCCTGGGGAAGGCTATTCAGAGGTGGGAAAGGGAGGGTGTGCCCATCAGCGGCTCACAGTCCTGGAGGGAAGCCGTGCTCACTCACACCTGTTGGCCAGGATCCCTGTGAAACAGAGGTCGGGAGAGGGACTCGGCCCTCCTAAGAAGGAAGCACGCCTGGGAAACCCTTGTCTCAGTGCCGCCGGCGAGGGGCGGAATCCGAGCGCTCCCTGGGGCAGAGCAGGTGGTGGCCGAGGGCACACACCCTGGCGTAGCTCAGCCAGCCATGGCCCCTGCCTGCGCCAAGCGGAAACCTGGCCTGGAGCATCAAGCAGCTGGGACACTGCTCCTTGCGGCTCTGGAAGGAAAGAAGATTTGAGTTTGGGGTCTTTTTCCCCGAAGAGGAGAGTTCTCAGTCCGCCCCGCCCCCAGATGCAGGCAGGCTGCCTCAGGAACACGCCGCTGCCAACCCCACCAGCTTTCCCAGTGTTGGGCCAGGACAGGAAATGCCTCTCACCTGTGGTGGCCCCCCCTGGGGGTGCTCTGCGTAGACGCCCGGTCTGGCGGTCTGGCCGTTCTGTTGCTGAGAACACCCTTGGTGCCCAGCCCTCACCCTGCAGATCACCCTCCCGGCCCCCAGGGGTCAGTACTGCCT
Source organism: Phataginus tricuspis (assembly GCA_029783875.1). Lineage (NCBI taxonomy): Eukaryota > Metazoa > Chordata > Mammalia > Pholidota > Manidae > Phataginus > Phataginus tricuspis. The sequence goes on along the minus strand of JAQQAC010006904.1, from coordinate 5,174,630 downwards.
CCGTGCACATTCTAGCCCGGCCACCATACAAGCCAGGGGCTGGATGTTCCTCTCACAGTCTGGAGGTCCAGGGCCAAGCCCACGCCGCCAGGATGGTTCCTGCTGAGGCCCGCCTGCCGAGCTTGCAGACAGCTGCCTTCTGTCTGCACCCTCTCCTGTGGAGATGGGCCTCTTCTGTCTGGGCACTGACCCCATCCTGGGGCCCCACCCTTGAGACTTCCCTCTGAAGACCTTGTCCAACCCTGACCACCTCTCAGAGGCCCCACCTCCAAACGCCTCACATGGGGGTTAGAGCTCCAACACAGGAATTTCGGGGGTGCACAGTTCAGCCCATAGTGCCCTGAAGAGCTTCAGTAGCATCCCTAAAGTCCTGTGAGGAGCAGGCATGGGGAGGATGCAACCCCTGATCATTACGGCCACAAGGCAGGGAGCTGTTCTTCACTGTCTGTGGAGGCATCGACAGAAAGGAGAAGGTCCCTGCACGCATGTGACATGCCCTTGGGTCACGGCCAGCTGTGTGATAAACCAGTTTGAGGAGCAGTACCCCGCGCACAGTGGCGTGTGTACAGGCTTTACAGTTTATATGGCGTGTTTGTGTCTTGGTGGGTATAGAGGGGTGTCTGCAGGCGTAGGCCTGGGAATGCAGTGGCACCCGGGTCAGACCCACCTCTGCCCGCGCCAAGCCACCACCCAGCATTCTCGCTGTTTCCGTGAGCCTTCCCCCAGGACATGTGCTTCCTGCCCTTTCTCCCTGATGGAAGCTGGACGGGGAGACACCTGCCCAAGGTCACAAAGGGAGAAGTGCAAGCTCTCCACAAGTGTGGCAATCACCTGCTGCCGGCTCCCCCGGTCAGCCTGCTGGTGGGCTCCACGACGGGGAGGGACATGGGGACCCCTCTCCTGGGCAGCCATGAGTCCTTGCCCTCCAGGGAGAAAAGGTGCTGCAGAGGACAGGAGCCTCTGAGACACCGAGTGTGGGGCCCGCGGCTGCTCAGGGTCGTGTGCACCACACCAGCTGCTGGAGAAGGGCTGGCGCTGCTGAGGAAAACCTGTGCGTTTTTTTACCCATCTCTCCACCTCTGCCTCACACTGAAGTCCCTCCCTGTGAGTGTGGACGCAGCCTCTGGGCCTCTTCTCAGGCCAGGCTCAGGCCTGCCCAGAGCTCAGTGAGACCAAGGGTAGAAGGAGGAGGCTCCGGAAAACAGGAGTCCACTTGGGCCTGAGGGCCTTCACCTGTCACTGGGCCTCAGGGGGCAGGGTTGGGGGATTTGCCAGGACACCCAGTTAGAGAGCCACGCTTCACTTCCTAGCGGTGAAGCCCAGGTCTTACATGTGCGCAGCCCTACCTGGGCCCACATCCCCGCCAGTCAGCTGAGAGCCGCACTCAGCACCGCAGCACCCCATCACCCAGGAGCGCCACGGCAGGAGGTGTGGGAGAGCGGGCGGGCCCAGAGCTGGGTGGAGAGACTAGTTCCATCACAGGTCTGCCTTTACCTGGCTGTGTGACCTTGGGTCAGTCACGTAACTTCTCTGGGTCATTTCCTCATGGGGCGTGTGTTCCAGCCTGGTTGGGTCATTTATACCATGATCCTCGCACAACCCCCGGGAGGTGTGGTCTGAGCCACGCCACAGTGGGGGTACAGGTGGCAGCGAATATAGGATCTGTGACCACCTCACAGCAGCTTTAACATCCCATGTACGGATGACCTTTTGTTATCCTGTCAGACACCTAGAGGGCAGGGAGACGGGCCCGGGTCATGCAGCCAGTGCACCGCAAGGCTGGGATCTGGCTCCAGGCAGGCGCCTGCCCCACGGCCTGCCTCTGGGGGGATGCAAAGAACACTTATTGAGAGTCCCCAGCCCACGGGACCCATTTCCTAACTGCCAGGGGGCCTGCAGCTCAGAGAGGTGAGGGGTCTTGTCTGAGGCCACACAGTGTGCTCATGGCAGTCTTTTGAGGAAAGAAATGGGGCAGAAAGCCAAGAATGAGGGGGACCTCGTTTGGAAGGAGGCAGGCTCATCCCCCGCCCACAGCCCTGGCTGCATCCTGCTGCAGACCGCTCACCACCAGCCTGCAAACGGAGTGTGCAGCGTCTCCCGAATTTCCCCCCAAGTCTCCCTCCGTGCTGCCTGAAGTCCCACTCCGCCTGACGGGGCTACAGGGTCCCGCGGAGGCGTAAGGCCCTCCTTGGCCAGGACCAAGCTTGTTGAGATGCACTTCCTCCCCTTAGGCGTTGGCTCCTTGAGTCGTGTGGCCCAGATGGACTCCACTGCCCGCTGTCCACTTCGCAGAACGCTGGGCGCTGAAGCCTCCAAGACCGAGAAAAACCCGAGCGTTACCAAATGAGAAAGCTATTACTCAGGAAGAGGACGACGACAGCCTCTGAGCGTTACCTCGGCCGCATGCTAATAGCCGGCTTGAATCATTTTCCTCTCCCCACTAATGGCATGCGTAATTGCACGGGTGTTTCAGGCGTCCTTCACCCGTACTTATTTAGACTAGTGACTGATGCATTACCATGGAAACCGGCACTAGGAACAAGAACCTTCCCTGCTACAGTGGGGAGTGGAAGGATGCAGGCTCCAATCCGGAGCTTACAACTTGTGTCAAAGAACTGAATTTTTCAGCTGATCCCAACGTACAGTCTCCAAAAGTCAAATTTGTGAACCTCCCCATGGATTAAACACTCCGGAGCCATCTTTCTTCTTGTGATCTTCTTTCCCTTTTTTCTTCCATGATCCTGTCCCAGAGGGCTGCAACTTTTTTCCTCTTGGATTAACAGACAATAGTAGGCGAAGCCAGCTATGTGGACCCGGTCTCCGCATGGACCTGGGAGAGCAGCGGGACAAGCCTGAGTGAGATGGTCACACCCAGGTTAGCGATGATGGCTGAGAGTTCCCGGTTCAAGAAGAAAGTTCATTTCGGAGGTATGGAGCCGCCTCCCGAGCGGCCTCGGGTCGGTGTGCTGAGTCTTTGTTCTTAACCGGCGCGCCGGGGACTGCAGAATCGCGGGGTGCTGGCAGTCCTTGCTCGGTGAGACGCGGCGGCTTGCCGTGTAGGCAATCGCTCTGCACTCTGTGTTTAGAATTATTGTGTTTCTGGTGGTTGTGTTTCACCATAAAAGACTGTTGTTTCCGTACCGGCTTTCTCCTGCCTCCGTGGTAAGCTGGAGAATCACAGGAGCCATCAAATCATCCCAGAGGATTCAGGCAGCTCTGTCGCTGTTAGAATGCCCTTGGCCTCTCTGTGCTCTCCAGAGTCCCTTTGAGTGGCCAGGGTTTTTAAGAGCAGCTGTAGCATGTATTCCTAGATGGTCCACTCACAGGGAGGGTGATTGTACTGTGAGCTGCTGTGATTTCAGTGCATAGGTTGTCCAGGGCTCCTGTGGTTCTTTCTGACCTGACAAACTGTGTGGAAAGTGCCCCCAAACTGGTACTGGGCAGTGTGTCTCCTAAGCAGCCCGGCCTGCCCTCCTGCAAAGAGAGCATGGCTGGTTTGGTTTTTAGTTTTGTTTCTTTCAACCATATGCACCATGTGCTTCTTTGGCATCATAACAGTCGAGACCAGAAAGCACTGTATGTGGCTTCAGATTCAACTTCTGCAGCAGGCTGTTACCAGCTTCCTCCGGCTCACGGCAGCAGAGGCCAGCCAGCTTGCAAGGGTTCCGGCCGGGGAGCTCAGAGACCTGGTTAGTTAAGACACCTCTCCTTGATGGTGTCCTCTCCCAGATGTGGCTTTGAGAAAGTGGGCAAAGAGAAACTGAACCACAAACTGTCAAGACTCTGGGGACCCCCTCGTGGTGCTGCCCACTGGTCCTCACCTTCCTTCCAACCCCGGTGTCTGTCGGTGATGTGCAGCATCTTTGGGGGTGTCTGGCCTGTCTGCAGGTTCAGGGAATGAGTACCCGAGGGGGCCGGCTGCCATCTGTAAGGTCATTGCCAGGGTGGGTCTTTGTGTGATCTGTTAGCACCCATGGGATCCACCTATCCCTCCCCACAACCCACTCAGACCCTTCTAGGGATGAATCCAGTAGTTCTGTGATCTTGAACCATGGTTAGTCAACTTGATGGCCCGGGCACCAAGCTGTGAGGACTCAGCTGTCTTCCCACATGATCCGGGTGGTTTCTGTGAGCTCAACAGGTCTTTTTTCTCTGTGTCCTATTTCCTCAGCTGCCAGTGTCCCTAAAAAAGATTTTACATGGCTAAAAGAATCCTCCCGCCCCCAATCCATTCCTGGGTTTAAATCCAGCTCTGCTGCTTACACTGTGTGCCCTTGGGCATTTCACTTCACCTTTCTGGGTGCACATCTCCGGGAAGAACAACCCTGCGTGTGTGTGTGTGTGTGTGTGTGTGTGTGTGTGTGCGCGCACATGTGTGTTGGTGGGGGGGGGGGTGTAAGGACAGAGGAAGGTGCTCCAGGCAGCTGCTTCACAGATGGTGGCTCTGATGCCTACCGAGTTTGTGAGAGGTGCTGAGACTGACCGTGGAAAGAAGGAAAGAGGCAGCCACAAAGCAGGACCCAGGACGAGCTGTTCTGTGGAGTCAGGTCCTAGGTGTTGAAGGGCAGATGTTGGGGGAGGTGGTGTGCTGGGGAAACAAGGAGGACGGGTCCGGGTACCCTGACACAACAGAGAGACAAGGGCTCTGCTCCCTGAGGCCCTGCTGGTAGATTCAGAGCTGGAGGCCGGTCCCCGTGCCCAGCCACCCCGGCCCCCGGAGGCTCCCCCTGGACAGGGAGGCGTGAGAGGTAGTTCCTGCGGTGGGACCAGGGCCTCCCTGGTGTGGACACTCTGGCTGAGCTCAGCAACAACATGTGTCCCTGGCACCTCATCCTCCACGAACTATAATTTCTGCCTGGACTCCTGTCTGGCCCTGTGTTGTGGTATAAATGCTTCCACTTAGCCTCCTGGGCTGATTTTTTTTTTTTTTAATCTTCTAATTACCGTAGAGTAGAAACCAGCTCATTGACAGGCGGCAGCTTTATTCCCTCGTCCAACCGCTTTGGGAGGACGGGGATCGGTGGCCGGTGCCAGGAACCAAGTCAGCCTCCCGTCCAGCTGTGGCCTAATAGCGAGACGGGAGAGGTGGGCAAGTCAGGACTGAGGGACCCCCACCACGAGCCACCGCCAGGGCGGGAGGTGTCCACGGAGCCCGCAAATGCAGGGGAGGGGCCTGATGGGCGGAGAGCGGGAAGGGGGCCGAGGGCCTGCCGGTGGGTCCCCGACGTATGGCCTTGGGCAAGTCCCTGCTTGTTGTCCAATGGAGGGCCTTAACCCAAAGCGTGTGATTTCAGGTCTTCTGCATCCATGAGGAATTCTCAAGCCTAGTATCATAGAAAGCATCATCTATAGGGTCATCTATATTCATCCCTGAGATTTGTCCTTTAGACACGCCACGAGTTCAGTGGCACACCCTCGAGTCATGGAGCCAGGTCTGGGTCCCCACTCCACCGGTCGCACCCAGTTTTCCCCAGGGCAGAGCAAGACTTCCCTCCTGCAGCTGCTCTGCGGTGTGGCCGAAGCACTAAGGGACCAGCCTCCAAGCTGGCCCCATGCCTCACCAGCCATGCACCCTGGGACACCATTTAACATTTCCCCACCTCTTGTCAGCAACAGGACCTGTCTGATGGGCCCTGAACCAGACAAGACGTTGCTTTGCAGTTGGGATGGCACAGGGTTGGCTTCCAGAAAAGGCACCCTTCCTGTTCAGGCTTCACTTGTTTCTCCCTGCAAGCTGGGGGGGGACCAGACCCAGCCCCTTCCTCCTGCTCCACGGCTTCAGCCCTGCCGAGGTGGCCTTGTGGCTGCTGACATTGCGCATGGGAAAGGGGAGACCTGCTTTGGGAAGGGAAGCCCCTCCCAGCGGATGCCTGCTCCCATCTCATTGGCCAAGACCAAGTCAGCTGGCTACTCCCGGAAGGAGGCTGGGAAGGTGTTCTGGGTCCCCGGGTCTCGGCTGCTGAGTGAGCCAAGGCTGCATGTCAGAAGGAGGACGGCGCTCAGCCCAGGGCAGACCGAGTCCTCCCCTCCCAGGTGTGCGAGGCCGTGCAAGGCCATGGTCAGGAGCACCAGTTTGCTCAGCAGCGCAGTGGCAGGAAACACTACTGCGGGGGGCTGGGGGGTGGGTGCGTTTGGCACTTAGAGCCTGCATGGCACACGGTTATAGGTGACCGAATGTTACCTGTGCTGGTGACATCGGGCAGTGGACCGGCCGACCCACCGAGGCGACGGTGGCAGTGTCGGACCGGCACCCGGGTGGGCCCCTCCTGCCCTCTTCCTCCAGCCCTGTCTCAGGCTGGCCGCTCTCCTGCCTTCTCGCCATGGCGAGCCTCCCAGCTGAGCCAGGGCCCTGGTACCCAGGGGCCCTGTGGCTACCTGCGGTGTGCGCTCATCTCTCCTGCGGCCAAGTAGTGAGGCTGGGGCTGTGGGCCTTGGCTGGTCCACCGCCACAGGGGCTCCCATGGAGCAGGGGCCCGGGGTGTTCCCAGCCGTGCCTGGCTAGAAGACCGCTTCGTGCAGTTACAGTTACAAGAGCCGCTTTCTGCTCACTCAGAATGCAACCTCTGTTCATCCTGGAGGAGTCTCCTGTCACCTTACCACACCGCCGGCCACTGCCTGCAGTGACTAGGGCGAAACAATTTGGCTGGGAGAGTCTGACTGAGTGGCGTCTGTTTATTGGGGAAGGGAAGGTCAGCCCCTGACCCGACACCCTCTTCCTCCACCTTCAGGTTCTGGCGTCCATAGGCTAGGTCGTTGCATGGTGCCAGAGTGCATGGGACCCGCTGACGTGTGCCCCAGAGGGTCGGCAGAGGCTGGCACCCCTCATGCCCACACACACCCAGGCCAACTTGAAGGGAATTCAAAGCATGTGATTATTCTAGGAAACCTAATGTGGCGCCTTGCCGCCAGTTCCTCACCTGGATGTGCGGGCGCAGGGCTGGTTTTCCCAGCACAGGGCAGGAGGGAAACAAGGACAGCTGACCCCACCACACATGTGTGCGCACACCGGGAGCTGGCAGGACGCAGAAGCCAGCGATTCTGTTGCCTGGTGCCCTTGCTGGCCATATAGATGGCTTCAGCTATGGGACTCAGGTGCTCAGGGGAGGAGAGTGTAGCCCCCAGGCAGGTGGGCCTCCAGACCTCCAGAGGAGGGCTGTCATTGCACAGAGCCCAGTTCTGTTCGCTGAAGGAGGAATCATCAAGCAGGGGGCCGCCGAGCACAGAGCGAACTGCCACGGGCCTGCGAGAAGGACCATTTGGCCCTTTGCACGGAGAAGACGGAGGGGGAGGGAACTGAGCGCCCACTCCGGGCGATGTTGTCCTTCTGCAGAGTCAGAGTTTGCGCAGCCCTTTGTCTTATTCCTGCAAACAGGGAAATTCATCTCCTGGAAAATGGCTTCTCTTCTGCTAGGGTACTTTCTCACCTGAAAACAGGATTCCGACTTCCTTCACTGACATGGTTTAACTATTCTGAGCAAGTCTTGCCCAACCATGCTGTCCTACAGGTGTGGTCTCTTCGCGGTGGTGGTGGGTAGAATGAGGCCCCCCAAAGATGCCCACGTCCTGGCCCCCAGAACCTGTAGCTCCCCAAGTGGCAAAGGGCTGGGAGGCTTGCAGGTGGAGTGGAGGCTGCTGACCCCCGGCCCTTCCGATAGGGCGGTCATCCTGGATCCCCCAGGAGGCCCAGGGTGACCCCAGGGGCCTTCGGTGGGTGAGGGAGGCGCAGAGGTGAGAGTCGGTAGTGGCATTTGGGGAGTGCCAGCTACTGCGGCTTTGCAGGAGGAGGACGGGCCATGAGCCACGGGGAGCAGGCACCTCGAGAGGCTGGAAGAGGCCAAGGAGGGACTCTCGCCAGAGCCTCCGCAGGAACTCACCACGCCCGCGCCTGATCCCCACCCTCGTTAGGTGTGTAACCTGCAGAACTGTAGGATAACACGTCTCTTTGGTTTGTTAGACCCGCCACAGGAAGCGAACACGCCCTCTGTCATCAGGCCGGTGTGGCATGAAGTCCGTCTGCGCATTTGGAGAACAGGGTCCTTCTCTTCCCTCCCCCTCAAGGCCGATACCAGGTGCCCAGAAGGCACTGGATCAGTGACCTGCCTCTGGTTTGGTGACCCAAGCCAGCTGTCGATATTCATGTGATAAGCGTGTCTTTTCAAACCAAAGTTCTATGTCCTGGTGAGTCCTCAGCAGTGAGGACCCTGACCTTCTCCAGGCAGTGGGATCCGTGCACCTGTCGTCAGAGAAACGTGATCTGGATTGAGGGAGCCACACCTGGGACCTGGTTGGGCGGGCTCCAAGCTCAGTTCTCCGTGCCTTCTGCCCCCTTCCATGCCCTCTCTCCCTTCCTGACCTCTGCCCCCTTCCATGTCCTCTGCCCCTTCCTGGGCCCTCTGCCCCTTTCATGCCCAGCTCGGGTCCCAGTGGGCCTCCACACTGTAGCTTGCCCGCTTCCTGCTGGCCGGGGTCTGGCCTGGGTGGGAGGTGATGGTGAGCTCAGAGCCCACACTCCCCTGCCAGCCCAGCCCCACACACCAGGTCCAGCCAGCCTATCTGTGTGCCCACTGCCAGCTTTCCCCCATGGTCCTGTCTGCATGTTTCTCCACTTCACAGAGGAGCCCATCGGCATCTTGGTTTTAAAAAAGAAAAGTTATTTCTGTCTTTATCCCCATCGCTAATCTCTTTCCTCCTTGTGGTTCCGAGCCTGCATTTGGCTCACCAGCCCGGGTGCAGCCTCAGTGGTGTCTGATTTAAAACCCGCTGGAGATCACAGGAGCCTGGGTGGGAGGGAAGCGCATGGGTGCAGAGCTCAGGGGAGGAACTGGGTGCCCAGCAACAGTGCCCAGCCTCCAGGCGGCCCTACGCCCTGGGCATGGCCGGGACGAGGCCACCTCACGGGGCTGGCTCGGGCGCGTCTGTCTCGGGGCCCCCAGGGCTGCTGCTGAGGGAATCGGGGGGCTCCCGGCTCAGGTGTCCAGCTCTGTGACTGTCGCCTCCTTGGGGTGAGGGGCCAAGAATGAGAGCCGAGGGAGGGCACGGGTTCCAAGGGGACAATGACAGAGGGCACAGGAAGGGGTCATCGAGGGACTTCATCGCCCCAGGTGACTCCTTCTCTGTGTCTCTGTGTTTCTGTCTCTCCTTTTGGTGGGATTGAAGCTGAGTCTTCAGAGAAACAGGCAGCACTCTGAAGACCCCCGCGGCCCAGCTCTGTTCTCTCTGTGTGCAGGTAGCCCCAAGCCGAGCAGCTCATGCCCCCACCCGTGGGTTAGCTCACACTTCTGTGCGTCAGCAGAGTGGGTGGGCTCTGGGGTCCGTGCGCCGCGTCTGGCGGGCCCCAAGTTGGGTGGAGTTTGGGGGAAGACTCTGCGCCAGCCCACGTGGTTGGTGGGATTCACTTCCCAAGGGCTGAGGGACTGGGGCCCTGCTTCCCTGTTGACTGTTGGCCGGGGGCCGCTCTCTGCTCTGTGGGGCCACCCCCATTCCTGCTGGTGTGGTGCTTCCATCTCCAAACCAGTAAGCACACCCCAGACTTTCTCAGACTCCGAGGCCCTCCCGCTGCCCCTTCTCCCACGGTGGAGAACGGTTTCCTTTCCGGAGGGCTCCTGTGATTAGGTTGGTTGCACCCGGATCTTCTCCCTTGTGCCGTTTCCCTGGAAGTTAGGTGGCTGGTGGTCATGGGCCTGGCCTGCCCTCGGCCTGCCTCATGTGCCCCTGGCAACGCCCACTCTCAGCCAGCTCGCTCTTCAGCCCTTGTTGGGTTTTAATCTTCTCCCTGTTCCAGCCCGTGGCTGAGAGAGGACAGTGAAATGCAAGCCTCCAAAATAACCCCTCCTGGTTCGGAAGCGCGGGGTGGCTGTCACTTACCCTTCAGAGCTTAGTCCAAAAAGTCAGATGCCATGGTCTGCCCAAGATCCTGAAGCCATTTCCACTTAGGGCTTGAGCTGAGTTTACTGACACATCTGCCTGCCTGTCTCCGCCCCTGAACTAACCTGTTCAGAGTTGACATGAATTTGAATTCTGTCATTTTAAAACATACAAGGGAGCTGTGCATCCACATTCCTTTATCTCGTCTTCCAGACACAAGGCCTGGTCCCACAGCTCTTGCATCCTGCTGTCATTAAACAAGGTAAATTTGGGGCATAGCGCTTGGGGGGAAAGAACAGAAGCTGGGGATATCATCCATGATGCTCCATCACGGTGGATCGGCTGAGGCAGCATGACCCGGAAGTGTTTCGTCATCTCTGCAGTTAGCATCCTCACTGTGGGCCAGTCCCAGGGTCCTCACTGAGGAGGAGGGGAGGTAGAACCTCCTGCATGTCCAGTGCCCTCCATCTAGTCGTGGTAACTGCTCTTTGACTCAAGGTAACCAGGGATGGTGGCATGGTGGGGCCTGGTTCTCACCGGTGGCGCGCCGCCCCTTAGGGGTGTTTGGGACCGTGCAGGCTGTTTGTGATGGCACATCAAATACCAGTAATTAGGAACCAGAGGCAAGGCCGCCTGAAGTCCTGCGGTGTCCAGGACCGCCCTGGCTAGCAGCCCTGGACGGCTCACCAAGCCAGGCCCTGGGGTGAAATCCAGAGGCGCTGTCATCGTCCCCTTTGGTAACTGCAGTTTCTGACCAGAGCAACAGAATAACCGGAAGACAGGGCTCTTTGGGTGCAAGAAGCCCGAAACCGAGTGAGCTAGGTTATGTGGAACATACTCCATTCTAAGGATCCAGGGGCCTTTCTTGGACCCCAAGGGCAGAACACATGGCCTGGCTCCCCCGGCCCTGGAAGCCGGACGGGGCCTCGTCAGGGACCAAGGCAGCTTGGCTGTCTCCCTCCCTGCTCGACCCCCCACCAAGTTTCCCCATGGTGACAGCCTTAGTGCCCGAGCTGAGATGCGCTCCGTTCAGGAGCAAGCTGAGGCTACCCTACTTCAATTCCAAATCCCCAGGAGAGGGCCTGGTGGGCAGCTCTAATGAGGACGGGAGGTGCCGTGTGTGGTTGGGGGCCTTCCTGTGTCCTGGGGGCAGAAGGGTGTTTCCAGAGAGGGGTGCAGACAGAAAGACCGAGGTGGATTCCTGCATAGCCGCCGCAGCCCAGCACCCTCATCCGCCTACTGAGCTGAGCTCAACAAAAGGGATTCATTTAGAAGTGCGCTTGCCTTTCATCCTCACCATGTTGCCATAAGGTCGTTTGGACCACTGGTCCCATGCTACGGGTGGGAAGACTGAGGCTGGGAGAGGTTGTCTCCCGCCTGTGGCCGTGCAGCCAGCAAGGGACCTCAGCTCACATCGACTAGTCTAAATGCCACTCCGCGTCTTTCCTTCCCTGCACCCTGTGAGTGAGGGGACTGTCCCACACGGAGCCTGGCTCTGGAGAAGCGGCCAACGTGTTCTCTGTGGCCGCGGCCCCACTCCGGCCTTGTCACCCGCTCTTTGGGGCTATCTTCTGATCCTGCGGACCACCCCCTCCCCACATCGACCTTTGAATCACTTGGGGCCTTTCAGGGCCTTAATACATTTCTTTGAGGAAATTCCTCTCCTTGTTTCCTTTCCCAGAAACTGTCACTTGAGGATCAGAGGCCATCAGAATCCTCCGGCTGCCCATCCTGGCTTCCTTCACAAGCTCTATGGGATCCTCTTCCCGGCAGCTCTGCGTAAAGGGCGATTTTAAATGCTGACAGGCTGAAGCTTGTCAGGCACTCTGTCACTCCCTTTCACGAGTCGCAAGAGGCACACAGAACAGAATTTCTAGAGTTGCATTTTTTCTTTCAATGTGGATTTTTCTAGGCCATACTCAGAGCTTTCTGGGGACATCAGCTTTGACACTGCCTGTGTGAGGCACCCGGTTGCCTGGCCGTCTCCTGGGGAGGGTGCGCTGCGCTGAGAAGTCTGAGAGCCTCTGGGGTGATTCCATGCAGCCACTGTGTTTGTTGTTGGGAAGGTGAGCGCCCAGAGGGGCAGAGTGAGAAGGTCACATGTCGCCAAGGTCGGGACTAGAATTCGGGCTCGTCGGTCTGTAGGACGGGCTGCTCCCACACCTTCAATCCCCGGAGGAGCTAAATTCACGTCCTACGCTACGTCCTCAGCGTGTCCCGGTCAGACCCGAGGGGATGAAACTGCCAGCATCAAACTGGGCAAAGGCTCAAGGGCGTGAGGCTTTCATCCATTCAGCCGTCCCACAGTTACCAAGCACCTTCTGTGCACCAGGCTGTGTGTGGATGAGGGGAGGGGCAGGTGTGGAAACAGGGAGGCAGGAGACGACTGCGCCGGTTCAGGCAAGAGGTGATGGCCACGCAGGCTAGGGTGAGAGTGACTGCAGACATTTCTGAGTGTCTTCTGTATGAAGTACTAAGCAGGTGCTGGCCATGGAGATGGGCCTCACTGTGAACGACTTGGTTGCGTTCATGAAGCTTCTACATGGTTAAGGAAACAAACAGTTCCCTCTTGGTTAATGAATTTATCTGCCTCCTTTATCATAAGCAGAGCGGCCTTATCTGAGACACATAAAGGCATGAGCTGCAGGGCCATGCTGTGTCCATGTTCAAGGGGATATGTCCCTTTTGCCAACCAAATGGTTTTCCACTTCCTTCTAGAAAGCATGGGCATTCTCCCAAATAAGGACCGTCTGCCTTTGCCTCAGTTTTATCTGGTCTTCCTTTCCATACTCGCCAGGACTCTTTCAGTGGCTGGTGACAGAAAGCCAGCTCTTCCAGGCTTGAACAAAACGTGGCATGCCCTAGCTCATGTGAGAGGGAGGCCGTGCATGGTCCGCGTCGACCAGCTGAGGCTAGGTAAGGCTGCAGTGACAGACAAGGCCCTCATCTCAATGGCCCGAGACCACAGAGGTTTATGTCTTACTCATGCCACGTGTCTGACAAGTGTCCCGCGGGTTCACTTGGTGACCCAGATGGGTGGAACTGCCACAATCCCAAATGCTCTGGTCACCATGCCCAAGGTGGTCTTGCATCAGGAATTAATGCTTCGCCCATCCAGGAAGTGACATAAGTCACTTCTCAAAACTCATTGGCCAAAACTAATTTCAAGGATCCATCCTACCATAGACCCAGAGGGAGGAAAACCAGACTATTTGACGAACGGCCTCGTGACCACCACTGGCCAAGATCCAGGGATCCTCAGCATCAAGCCCTTCTGTGTCTCTCTGTCCTTCCTCTTGGCCTGGCCTCCTGCTCTGTGCTGGCTGCATCGCAGGCTGCTTCTCCCCGTGCTGTGCTCTCTTGGCCACTAGTGGTCCACAGCCCATGTCCATGGACCTCATGCCCCTTAAGGGAGCCAAGGTCACCTTCCTTGGCATCCAGGTCCCTTCAGTTCCTCAGTAATCCCTTCAGTTCCTCAGTACTAAATGATGTGCTGACCACAGGACTGGGACTGGGGAAGGGCTGGACCCCGAAGGGCAAGGGAGGCATGGCCCCAGCAGAAGGGGACTGTCTTCCCCACAGCCTGAAGCCTGCGGCCGGTCATTGTGCACGTGGAGAACGGGGTGAGATAGTGTAGGATGGAGGGGGAGGTGGGGACAGGCCCTGAGGTTTCTTGCTGGGATCTCTGGAGGACCCCTGGGACCTCTGAGGGCGCCCAGGAACCTGAGGTGGACACGCTGGGAGTGTAAGCAACAAGGTTGGCCGCCTGCAGCGTCATCACAAGGACAGACAGCTGCCCGGGCCTGCCATGCCCCATGCTCCTCAGGTCCCCTCAAGGCCCTGGCTCCTCAGGTCTGTGCCATGGGGGACCACAAAGAACAGGAGTCCTGTCCCTTCACCCAATACCAAAACAGGCAGCGGGAGCCCCTGGTGTCTGCCCTTGGTGATGCCCTGGAGCTGTGTGGCTTTGGGACAGATCTCACCCAGCCACAGTCCCGCAGGCCCGAGGCTTTCCGGGAGGTTTGTGACAGCTGCACGGTAACCTTCTCGGTCCCCGGCTGGGCATGTGGCGACAGCTTCTGGAAGCTGGGCAGGTGCAGGACAGACCAGAGGCGCACGGATGCTGGGCGCAGCCCCCTGGATGCACTGTCGCAAACAAGGCCTGCAGGGCTGGGTGCAGTCTGTTCTGGGCCCTCGCCCTGCCCGGTCTTGAATGGGGAGTGGCAGAAGCCGCTGTCACTGCTAGTCTCGCAGGGGCTGGTGACCAGGGAAGCTGACTCAGCCACAGGAGTTCCGGCCAAGCCCGAATCTCTTGCTGTCATCAGCCCTGTGCTGGCCTGGCCTCTGACCCCAGCCCCACCGCTCCCGTTGCCTGGTCCACGGTGTCTGATTTGTGATCACACTGGTATTCGTGAGTGCCAGGGAGCTTGCAAAGGGGTCAGCCTGGGCAGCCCGCAGGGGCCAGCCGGGACGTGACAGGAGGTACACGCCATGACAGCAGGCACAGGGTCCCCAGAGCCATCTAGCCCATTCCCTGTCTTCCCACTCGGGAAACTGAGGCCAGCAAGGCAAGGCCACAGGACGTGGCCGGGCGAGGAGGCCACCGGCACTAAGGCAGGCTGCTCATGAAGGGCCTCGTCCTGGGGCCTCAAGGCGCCGCTGACCTAGGAGGCTGCGCTCTGGGGTGGCTCTACCACTTGCCAGCTTGGTGACCTTAGGTAACAGACCCAGCCTCTCTGCCCCACACCCTCCTCACCTGTAAACAGGGATAGTAACAGTATTAGCTCATGCCGGTAAGACACTCCGTGAGGCCCCTGGAGAAGGTGCCAGAATGCTGCGGCTGCTGCGTTCCGTGGAGGCACGGAACCTGGGGTCGGAAGCCCACCCTGCCACTCATGGGCTGCGTGACCTTGAGGGGCCGCTTTGGGAGGCAGAGGCCCCTCATCCTACAGAGATAAGCGGGCACCGTAGCACTTTCCAAATACCCAGCACTAGTCCACGTGTTAATTCATTTAATCCTTGATCGCGTCCCTGTGAGTGGGAACTACTGTTGTCCCCACTTTGCAGATGGAAAGGCTGACGACTTGCAGTCAGTAAGTGGTGGTGCCGGGCTCTGAATCCAAGCCGGGCCTGTCTGGGAGCCCACAGCCCTCACACTGCCACTTCCGTGAGAAAGGAGCAGGACAGCCGCCTCCCCTGGGCCCTGTGTGAAGAGCAAATAAGGTGGAAGACTTCATTTTAATGAAATAAAAAGAGAACTTAGCAGAGTGGCAGTGATGAGGGTGGTGGCGATGGGGGTGGGGTGTGGGGGTGGGGATGACGGTGTCCCTCAGGACCCCTTCCCCCGGGATTGTGGCCCAGAGCAGAAGCAGGCTGTGTCGAGGAGCCAGAGGACAGAAGCCAGTGCAGTGGGAGTTCTTCACAAGGCAGTCAGATAATATCCTTTCTAAAGTTTCCCTTTCTCATAAAGTAATTATGGTAGCAGAGGGGAATTTACTGTTCTTAATGTCCTTACTGAGCCAGATTACAAATGTATAAATGTTGTATTGGTCTTCATTCTTCCCTCTTTTGTTTAAAATGTCACTGGTCCATGAAACCCCAAAGTCTGAGGACCACTGGCTAACTGACCTAGCCTAGAACGGTTCCCTTTCTGAAACACATTTTTCCTCTGGTAAACATATGCATATGCACACACACACATTCACCATAGACTCTCTCTGCTCCTGGAACCCGGGACCTCTGACCTCAGCCAGGGGCCTGCACCAGGCAGCTCGGGCTCCCTAGACAGCCAGCACAGAGCTGCCACATGGGGCTTAAGCAACAGAGGCAGTTAAGAGTAACCGTAACAATTAACAGCCAGTCCCCACGGTTGTCCAGCAGCCTCATGAGCTGCTCCCCACACTCCCACACTGAGGCTCAAATCCCGCTCGTTTCTTGGGGGCCTGGCCAGATGCATTGCCAGGACCCTGTGCTCCCCCACAGAATTATCCGGTGATACCCCTAGCCCAGCCCACAGGAGGTCAGTGTCCTCGGGCTCTGTTGTCGGCCCTCCCCTGTGATCCTGAGCCCCAGGTTACAGAGCTGAGGCCCCTCTGCCTTAGGGTCTCCTAATCCCTGGATTTGGGGCACAGGGTCTGGCTCCCAGGTGGGCTTGATATGTGACGAGTAGAACTGAATATGTGCGTGGTGCCGGATGCCAGGGAGGAGGAGGAGGAGGAGGACAGGAAACATCTGGGCACATTTGGTCCAGGTGCCAAAGTCAGAGGAGGTCCATGCAGCTTGGCTGGTCCAGTACCCAGCCCGGCGGGGCCCATGCACAGCATACTGATGGTGCATGGTATGTTTTTATTTGCTAATTGTGCAGTGGGCCACTTAGGTCAACAAGCATTTATACTGGGTACTTCCGGGAGTTACAGGGGTGGGGGTGGGTACAGAGAGAAATAAGGCTCTCCCTGCCCTTGACCACCACGAAAGCATGGACACTCAGACCCCTCCAGGGGTCAGTGGTGTGGGCTGCGGTCCTGAGCCTGGGTGATGGAGCCCGTGTGCTGGCAGGGGGCTCCCGGCCCTGCCGCTGGGTGTGTGTGTGTGACTTGGCTTCAGCAGCCCTCACCTTCAGCAGCCATAAAGTGGGTCCAGGCATCCCACCTCCCTCCCTGGGGCTGCTGGGACCAGTGAGTGGATGAGCCCAGATAGCCACGGGGCTGGTGCAGGGGGAGGAACCGGTGCACAGCAGGGGCACAGCCTGTGATGACACAGCAGGAACGTGCTGGGCAGACGGAGTGGCCGACTCCACGGGGGGCTCCCAAGGTCCTGAGCAGGATGTGAAGGGTGGCCTGAAGGCACAGAAAGCAGAGGGGCCGCCCTGGGTGCACCGGTGGAGCCCGCAGAGGGCGCGCACACCCCCTTTGAGAGAGTGAGTCCAGGAGCCACCTTAAGAGCAGGGCCTGGTGCCAAAACGCTCAGTTGGCATCAGCTCCAGACGGACGCTGGGGAGCAACGGGAAAAGGGGTGGAGAGGCGAGAGGGAGGACCCCGCTGCTGCTGTAACAAGTCAATCCCTAGAGCGTAGCCAATGCCATAACGTTTAACTGTTCACTTTAGCTGTTCAACGCAGAGACCCAGGCATCTGGCAGGAATCCAGGAATCCTAGAGGACTCCACCATCCCGTAGGGCCTGGGAGTTCTTGCTTTGAGTTGGGAGAAACATCAAAGGAGGGTGGGGAGAGCATCCTGGCTTCCACAGAAGCCAAGCTTGGACGGGTCCCCCCTTCCAATAGAATGTGTGGCTGGAAACGGTCACGTGGCGGCACCTGGACGCGAGGGTCGCTGGGAAGTGTAGTCCCGGGCTGGACCTCCGCTCTTCCCCACCCGCAAAGGCAGCTCCACACAGACAGGGAGCCTGCGCCTCTGCTAACCCAGCTGCAGACCTCACTCAGTGCCCTTACAAGTGCTCGCTTGAGCTGAAAATGTACTTGGGGCTTTGAGTAAAATCACGTGCACCTTGCAGTGTGGGATCAGGGGGCTGACAGCAGGGTTACGGGAGTTTAAATGAGACTCTGAGCCATTTTTCTGAAGCTGATCGCATCCCTGCTCTGTTTTTCCCAAGGTCTAGGAAGCAGATTGTGTGGAAGAATTTATCTGGGTGGGGGGAATACCGAAAGAGTAAATCATGAACCACCACGTCTCTTCTATTTGCGGTGGTATGCGTTTCTTTCCCTCCAGCCCTGAGCTATCTATTAAATCTAATTACATTGTTCATATCATTTCCCATGAAATTTCATCTGAATCTGCTGAGTAAGGGAAGCAAGCTAAGGACTTAATTAGGAACGTTAATCATGTTTTTTTTTTTTAAGGAAAAGCAGCTATAATGAGGAAAATAACAGTAAACATTCCTTTTTCCCCAAAGGCAGTTGTCCTCTGGTTCTCAGCTTTGCTAACCTGAGAATGCCGTTGCAGCAGACTCTGTGTGCCAACTGGGCTGCTGCCGTTCCAGCTTGAACTCGCGTGGCCCCGTCTTCTTTGCAGAGTGGTCCCTCCTGCATCCTCCAGGAGCCGAGGACCCCAGGACTCTGTGAATGGAGCTCCTGACTCTTCGGTAGTCAGTCTGGGGGTTCATAGGTGTTCCCCAAGATTTACAGATTTAGGGACCAGATCGAGGCTGCCTCTTCTTCCCAGATCTTTCCCCAGGAGAGTGGGTCTCACACTTCATAGGTCACATAAACAAGGCCCGGCCTGCCTGGGTTCAGCACTGGGGGACTGTGAATTTTCTAAACAGTGTTTTTCTTCCCTCTGTGCAGAAACACGTGCAGACCGCAGCAAGAAACTCTTCAGGCACTACACGGTCGGCTCCTATGACAGCTTCGATGCTTCCAGGTAAGACATGGTTATTTCTCTGCCAGGGCCCCTCTAGTCAAAGATGCTCAGATGTGTCATGAAAGTGCCGGACCATCTTGCGTGGTACACTCAGACCCCCTTGGCTGTTCCCGCCGTGTGTGTGCATTGTGGCCCCCTGAACGTAGGCTAGGATCGCGGAAGCCACCATCTGCCGGAGAGGCCGTCTCTACACTGCCTGAGGTTGGGGTTGGGCTGGAGCGCGGCTGCGGGGTGGCCCAGGGGAGAGGGCTGCCTTTCCCGGGAGAGGAAGTCCTGGTGCCTTTGGCGGGGAAGCAGTCTAAACTTAAAGGTGACAGTGGTTGGCCACGGAGCCACAGGCAGCGGCCGGGGGTCTAGGGGGACACTGAAGGTGCTCTGGCTCTGGGTCTCCAACTCAGCTGGTTCCGTGTTCATGCTGCTTCTAAGTGGAGGTTTGCCCGAGAAAGGCTCATCCCCCTTCACAGGCGTGATGCCTCGCGGCAGAGCCTTTGACCCTGGCGGGTCTGCTTCCCAGCTGTTGAAAAGGGGCTCGTTTGGTTCTAGCAGAGAGCCTCATAGCCTGGATGATGGGGCGCAAGGCGCAGGGGTGACTTTACACCTAGAAACCACATGCGCGTGGCACAGGCCACGGAGGACGTGTCCTCGGCCTCTGTGTGCCCATTCCTTTGGCTCCAGGGAGGCCAAGGCGGGCAGCGGTCTGCTGGGCAAGGGTGGCACCCGTCTCAGCAGCAGCTTCAGGTGCCACTGGAAAGTGGGCGGCATTTCACTGAGCATGATGTCCTCTGGGTTCATCCTGTTGTTAGCAGGTGTCAGAACTCCCTTCCTTTTTAAGGCTGAAGAACATTCCGCCGTGTCCACATTTTGTTCGTCTGTTCTTCACCGAGGGCGCTTGGGTGGCTCCCCCTCCTGGCTGCTTGTGTGTGGTGCTCCTGAGGACAGTCTACGTGCATCTGTTTGAATGCCTGCTTCCAGTTCTTCGGGGCCTGTTCCCGGGAGTGGAATGCTGGCCTGCCCCAGCCCCCTCTTGTGAATAAGATGCTTAGAACAGGAGCCCCACGCCCAGCAGAGGAACCCGTCCTCCTCCCAGGGGGCTTTGTAGATGCTCCCGCCCTTACTAGGATTATCTGCTTTTTGACCTAGAAAGCTCACATTATGAAGCAGGTGGCTTCCAGGAAGCTATGACTGGCCCCAGCTTCTCCAGGCGAGTCTTTGTGGGGGTCAGATGAATCATTTCTGCAACAGCAGGAGGCCGCCTGCCAAAATGGGTCCTGGACACATGGATACAGGCAGCTTGCCTGTCGTTCCTTGCTTCCATTCTGGCAAGGGTGGTGCCTGCGGCTCAGAGAGCCCCGAGCATGTCATCATGGCTACCTCAAGGGCTGTCCAGCCTGGGAGCGGGACCCCTGGTGGACAGAGCCTCTGAAAGCAAGCAGCCGGGCAGTGGCTCCCCCACAGACAGAGGCATTTGCAGAGCCATCTCCCCCAAAGGCTGTTGGCAGGGAGGAGGTGTGTGCATGCGCATGAAGGTGGGTGTGCACGCACACTCAGCATTTGAAACAGGCACCTCCACAGTTAGCTGCTTCCCACAGGGGAGCCTTTCAAGGACTTAATTTGATTGCAGTGGGAAAAGGTATGCCCCAGGGCCTGGCTGACTGGGTCACACGTCAGGTGGCTGACAGCAGGACCAGATGCACCAGGGACCCACACTGAGCGTGGCCAGCAGAAGACAGGTGGAACCATCATAGCTGTTCAGAGAACAGGCTTTTGAGAAGGTGTGAGCTCCCCACTGTTATCATCCCGGGTTGACATGACCTCAGGATCCCTGCCAGCTCCACCTCCCTGTGTTTCATGCCCAGAGGAGGGCTTTGTTTTGCATGTGTGCTGACCACATCCTCGGAGTCCAGCCACAGCCAGGCCAACTGGTGGCTTCTAAGCAACTGGTAGAAGCTCTGGACTTGACCAGAGTGTGGGCATCCACCCTGACTTCCCCACGGCAGAGGAGTCAGGCAGGCCGGGGGCCTCACGGGGCAAGACATGAACAGACCAAGAGTAACAATGGCATTTATTGCCCTGCACCACATGCCAGCCACCTTGCACCTGCCACTCCACTGCTGACTGCTGACCACGTAAATCCACTTCACAGGAAGCAGAGAGGGGAAGGCCCTGTTGACAGGTGCCTGAGCCCGCGTGCAAGGCCCGGCTAGCTGGGACACAGACCCGTTCCCATGGCCCCCATCCCCCAAGGTGAAGACATTACTGCCCAAGGCTGGTGAAGGAATTGGCCTGGAGTTAAGAGCAACTGGTGAGGTGGAGGGCCAAGATTTCCTCTCAAGATCAAACCATTGTCTCGTGAGGTGTGTTGGGAGGACAGAACAATGGTGTTGCTCAAGCTGGCACAGGACTTGGAGCTCTCCCATAAAGGGTATTAAGGTGGGCCTGGGGGAGCTGACTGCACCCCACACTAACCTTGTGCAACTGTGACCTTGGCAGGGGTGTTGGAGGGCAGACACCGAGGAAGCGTGTGGATGTCACATGCCGCCACAACCCAGGTGACTGGGGCAGGTAGCTCTTGGGCAGGTATGGGAGTGGGAGGCTGACCCCGAGTTCTCTGAGTGAGCAAGCAGAAAACACTCGAAGGGCATGCCTGCTGCAGTGCGGGTGCTGAGCAGCCAGCAGCTCCTTAAATCATTTAGAATTCACGTTAGACATGGCCCAGTGAGCCAAGGAGATCTGGGTGCTGCGCCAGCCCCCTGGGCCAGTTATCCACTGTGGGCAGCGGGGTTATGGTCTGGGCAGGCGGCTGTGGCTGAGGCCACCCCACTGCAGATGCAGATGTAATTAAAGAAAATGCAATAGGAAGCAAGGCTCAATGGAGTCAGTTTCTAAACCAGTCGGGAGGTTTCTCCCCTTCCCACCCCCTCTTAGGTCAAAAAGTTTCCTCAGGGACTCAGCGCTGAAGAGCAAAATGGTAAAAACACACCCGCTCATTGCTGAATGTGTCCGGTAACTCCAGCTGGTTCCTGCTCAGGATTGCCCTCCACCTACCGGGCACTCACATGGTACAAGTGTCTAGGAGTGCGGGCACGCGACTGAGGTCCACAAGCAGAGAACCTGGGCTGTTTCTACACGGGACCTTACAGATATTTTTAAAACACTCTCAACACAAGGGATGGGAGTCTAAAGTTCCCATTCCTCTTAAATCAGATCCAATCTCATGAGCGTGGGGCATCTAGGGGGAGTCTACTTGGGAGAGAAAGGGGAGGCCTCAGGGTCTCACTCTAGCTGAATAGACTCCAGCCAGTCACCTATTCATCCATCTTTCCACCCATCCATCCACTTACCCACCCACCTA
>JAQQAC010006904.1:5133868-5153030 GCA_029783875.1 Phataginus tricuspis | reverse complement strand
TCCACATCTGCGCACCCACATCCATCAATCCACCCACCCACCTATCCAGCTATCCATCCATCTGTCCATCCATCCATATCTGTGCACCCACATCCGTCAGTCCACCCACCCACCTATCCGGCTATCCATCCATCTGTCCATCCATCCATATCTACACACCCACATCCGTCAGTCCACCCACCCACCTATCTGGCTATCCATCCATCTGTCCATCCATCCATATCTTCACACCCACATCCGTCAATCCACCCACCCACCTATCCGGCTATCTATCCATCTGTCCATCCTTCCACATCTGCACCCCCACATCTGTCAATCCACCCACCCACCTATCTGGCTATCCATCCATCTGTCCATCCATCCATATCTGCGCACCCACATCCACCCACCCACCCACTGTTCCTACAATCCACCCACTTATCTATCCACCCACCACTCTACTCATCTATCTATTCATTTAACTAATATTCATCAAAATCTGACTATTCAGGGAGCTAAGGCAGACACAGTCTCCAACCTCATGTAGGCAGAAGTCCAATTAGGGAAAACAATTAATTAATAAGTAAGGAAACCAGAGAACCCGCTCTGTGGCTCCGGCTGTGGAGCAGGTCAGCCACACCATCAGCCTCAGGTGGGCTGGCTGCACCAGCCTTTTCCAGGGAGCCAGGGAAGGGCTCTCTGAGGGTGTGACTTCTGATTTGCAGCCTGAGGTTCAGGGGGAATCGGCGCTCCGTAGAATGCCCCCCAAGTGCACAGGCACTGAGGCCACGAGGGAACGTGTGGTAGGCATTGCAGGGACCCGGACGAGAGCAGAGGGGGTGGTCAGGGAAAGACCTGTGCAGGAGTTCGGATCCTCGCATACTTGCAGTGGGGAAACAGGAGGTCCTTGAGCAGAAGGGTGACATGATCTGATTAGCTTTGCTGGAGGCAGAAAGGCAGAAGGCTGAGGGGGAGCCCTTTATGAGACCACTGCCATCATCCTGGCCAGGCAGGATGGGATTTGGGCTGGTAGAGGGGGTGGGGACACACCTGGCTGGTGGATGGATTCACGGTGTAGGTGACGTTGGAACAGACAGGACCTGCCAAGGCACTGGGCTGGGGGTGAGGGAGGTGAGGAAGGCTCTCCACCTTCAGGGAGGAGCACCCAGAAGTGAATTCTCACTGGACCCAAGCCCGGTTGGCAGCAGATTCCTCAGAAGGCCTCTTACACCACATCAGAGCTGCACAGACACCCTCTTGCGTGCTAGGAAGAACGCATTCATAACCAATGCGCGTAGAAGACCCGAGAAGGTGCCGAGCCCTCCCAACTCCTCTCCCTTAGTGTTCTCCTGGAAATTGAATTAGAAGGGTGGCAAATTATGCCTGTTTGCCATTTGAATATCCACTATCCATAGCTGCCTGTTTTCATGGCTTTCAAACATCAGAGTCCAATCCTTATAATCTTTTAAACTGGTAATCAGAGATATATGCACATGCATAAAAAATTCAGAATGTGCAGCAAACGTGTGAAGAGCAGCCTTCCAGCCCCTGTTCCTCTCCCCAGAGAGAGCCTGTTATTGGCTTCCTGAGGATCTTCTCAGAGATGGACCTTAAAGACAGAAGCGTATCTGCTTGTTATCTGAAGCCTTTTAAAGCTCTTGAAAGCATGGTGTCCTAAGTTTCCTACCTGACTTTCCAACTACGTCCCTGTGCGACCTCAGGCAACTGGCAGCCCCTCTCTGTGTGTCAGTCCTACCCCCAAACCTGTTTACAAAGTGGAGAGCATACTTCCGACCCCTGCCATGTCCCCAGTGGTGCTCACATAAGAATGAATGAGCAAATCTGCTTAGTGTTTGCAGCCCCTTCGAGGCATGTGTGGTAAAACCCAGACGGATGCTGAATGGTGAACGGCGTGTGTGGGTAGCTAGCTTTCCTTTGAAACCTAACTTTGCGTTCTAGAAGACTCCCTCAATGTGTAGGTACTAAGAACTGAATGGCAAGAAACACTGATTTCCCCCATTCTCCCTCCACCATTATTGTATATATTTATATTGTTCAATGTTCCTTAGACTTGAAAGAGAAAGATCAATCTCGGAGTATGTTCACTGGCTGGATTTGTAAGGAACCATACTGTGTTTGAACTTCCTCCCTCTTAATCCATGGCTGGGCCCAGCCATTAATAATAAAGCCCTCGGGGCAGCTCCTCTGGTAGAGGAGGTGACTTCACTTTTTAGCCCATACAGATCTGGGTTTTTATGTTTACGGGTGTATGTTGCTTTGGTGAATTTTTTGAGACCAGGAAAGAGAGGGCTGGGTCTCTGGCAACGTATGAGAGCACCTCACTGCACTTCCCCGCCTTCCCATCCTGCTAGCTAGCATGACCACATGCATGCATGTGACCTCTGGGAGCCAGGGCTCTGTCTGGGGTCCCCCAGGAATGGTACCCAAGCTGAACCTGTTATGGCTTCCCCCAAAAATGTTCTCCGCCATCTCCATCATGAGGAACAGCATACCCAGTGCCCCAGTGGGAGCCCCGGTGCCCTCTCCCTCCACCCCCTCCCTTCCCATTCCCTCCACTGGGGTCTGAGGAATCCTGCCCTCCGCCTGCTGCTTCCCCAGGCCGGCACCTCTACTCTCTCCACGTCGTCTGCCTGCCCCTCATCCAGTCTCAGAGTAACATTTTTCCTTCCTTGACAAATTTTGTTCCAAGTGCAACATGCACATAATAAAATAAGTAATTGATTAATGTAACCAAACCACACAAACAGGATTAGGAAGGGAAAGAGGTGGTTGTCTTACCCCCTCCCCCCACCACACCCACATGGCCGAGGACCTGTCCACTCGCTTGGCTTCCTTCTGATAGCTACTCCCTAACTCTGTGAGCACCCCTTAGTTCTTTCATTTTTTTTGTTATTGAGCTATAATTGGCCTGTAACACTGTGTTTGCTTCAGGCATACGACATAATGGTCTGACATTTGTATATATTGGGATGTGATCACAGTAAGTCTAGTTAACATCTGTCTCCATACACAGTTATACATTTGTTTTTCTTGTGATGGGAATTTTTAAGATCTACGCTCTTAGCCATACAGTGTTAACTAGAGTCACCATGCTATGCATTCCATCCCAAGGACTTAAGTATTTTATAATGGCGAGTTTGAAACTTTTGGCCCCCTTCACCCAGTTCACCCACCCACCCACCCCCGCCTCTGGCAACCACCAGTCTGTTCTCTATCTGGACGCATGTTTTGTTTTGTAGATTGCATATATGAGAGATCATAACAGTATTTATCTTTCTCTGTTTGACTTCACTTAGCATAATACCCCCAAGGTCGATTTGTGTCGTCATAAATGGCAAGATGTCATTCTTTTTTATGGCTGAATAATATTTGTGTGTGTGTGTGTGTGTGTGTGTGTGTGTGTGTGTGCATGCACATGTGCCACATCTTCTTTATCCATTCATCTACCTAATGGACGCCTATGTTACTTCTGTGTCTTTGCTATTATAAATAATGCTGCAGTGAACATGGGGGTGAACATATCCTTACCACTTAGTGTTTTTGTTTCCTTTGGATAAATTCCCAGAAGCAGAATTGCTGAATCATATGATAGTTCTCTTTTTAGTTTTTTGAGGACCCTCCATACTGTTCTCCACTGTGGCTTCACCAGTTTTACATCCCCACCAGCAGTGCACAAGGGGTCCCTTTTCTCCACATCCTTGACAGTACTTAATATCACTTGTCTGTTTGACGTCAGCCGTTCTAACAAATGTGATGTGGTAACTTTTTTTTGCCTCATTCTTCTGGTGGTTACCTCCCTAACTCTGTCTCCACTGATGCATTTCTTAACAATGTAAAGCATCATTGATTTATGGCTGTACGAGTTGAGGCTTTCATAGTTCTGCCACTCCTCTGCCCACCCACCGTGTTGAGTAGTTACTGCTGAACTGCTAACTTTTATATAAACTCTAAATAACCTCCTCAAACTTCTATCTTGCTTAATAAATTTTAGATAGTATCAACTTGACCCTTTGTTATATTTATATCCATATTTAGGTTTTCTAGGCTCTGTCTACAAGTTGAATTCAAAAGTTAAAAACTAGCGGAAAGCATGACATTATGAGGATAATATAAATGTTTACATCAGCGCTAAGGATAGGGCTAGGACCCCGGTTCCTCCTTACAGACCTGCAAGAAAGGGCTTCCTAATATCAGAACCCGAGATTCTTTTTAATTTTATTTCATCAGTTTTTCAAAATAACACCACATTTTAGCTTACTATTAGGATCGTGATTTTCTCGTGAAGCTTTTGTTTTTCCTAGAGTTCCTGGTTGCCTTTCTTTTCTTTTGTGGGAGAAGAATGATGTCTTCTTTAACATAACACTAAGCTCTCATCCTGTTTCTTTGTGTCACTAGAGCCCATCCCATTCTTACTGAGGCTCCCTGCTCCCATGTGAGCCCCAGTTCCCAGTGGACAGCTACCCTTCTGAGATGTCCCTTCACTGAGCTTCTGGATAAGAGGCTTGTTTCTTTAGCCTTGTTCTGCTGGGTCACACTCAAGTAACAACCTCAACAGGAGGTACCTGGAGTGGCAACTTTCATGTCAGAAAAGTCTCTAGTTTTAACATGTGTTCAATGTTGTAGAATTCTAGAGTCAAATAGTTTTGCTTCTGAAATGTCCCGAACTATTAAGGCATTGCTCCATTAACCTCTTGCCTCTGTTTATTGCTCCTGAAAAGTTGTGCCACTTGATCGGCGATCCTTTGTTTTCCTCTCTGGAACTTTGCAGGAACGTTATAGCATCTATTTTCCTTGATGTTCTGAGATGTCACAATGATGGGTCTGGGTGTGAGTCTCTCCTTTACTTGTGTTCACTATCCTGGAGGCTGCTTCAGACTGAAACGGTTTTGGCTTTCAGAATGTGCTTTTATTATCCCTCAAAATCCCCTCGCTTTCTCTGTCTCACTTCAGTCTTTCTGGGGTTTTCGTGGGATTATTTGAGTTCATCCCACTTGCCCCCAATTCTTTCTCATGTTTTCTCTTTGCCTTTTTGCTCTGTATTTGGGGAAATTCTCTCAATTTCCAGCCTGTCAGTGTAGTTGTTATTTTGACAGTCGCACTGTTATGTTCCAAGACCTTTTCCCTTCAGTGATGGGATAAGGAAGTTTAAGAGAAGTGGTTTCTAGAAATCTTCGGGAGTCAATCAGGCCGCCGCAGAATGGCAGGTGTCCACACGGAGCTGCTCTCAAGGCAGAGCCCAAGTTGATTGCATATTCCTTCAAGTCACACACCTAAAAGAGAGAAGCCCAGAAGCTTGTTCCTGACCCCGCTTTCCCCAGGAGCCCAAAGGCAGACAGACACGGGTTCTTGTGCCGATCCGTGGGACAAGTGGTAGGTTCTAAGTTGAAAGTGGGGGGCTTGGTGTGTTTTGTTTTGCAGTGAGCAAGCATTGATTGCCAGGTAGTGGGAGGAACAGGTCCTCAAATGCCAGGTCCACGCTAAACAGAGAAAGGGGAGGACGCCCTCTGGTCAGGGAACAGTGCATGGTATAAAGGGCCTGGACTCTAGAGCTGGACAGACCTCTGTTCCCTCCCAGCCTCACCACTTAGCAGCCCTGTGACCTCAGACAAGATCATTCTCTCTCTCTCTCCTACCTGGTGGTATCTACAGATAGGCAGCTGTGATTCTGCCTCTGTCACAGAGCCTTAAGGTTCAGATTTAATAGATAATTATGCAGGGAACTAAACACAGTCCTAGCACTCGGTGCACATCCTGGATACGTTCTGGTCCTGGGCCCCTCAGGAAGGCCGGGGCCGCTGGCTGGGCTAGGCCAGGCAGGGGCTTCCTCTCCTCCAGTGACAGGACCTTAAGTGTACTCTTCATGTCTGCTGCGCCAGTATCCCCAGCACTCTCATAGTGTAAAGTGCCTCGTGTGCAGGCTTAGGGCCCTCGTGTTGTCCCCAGACCCAGGTGAGGGCAGGTTGTGCTGGCTGGTGATACATTGCGACCCTCTAAAATGTCAGGGGCTTTCTGATGGGGGTCCCCTGGGGATCTAGCTCACAAAGCCCTGCCTGGGGAGGGGAGCTTGTTCCTGGAGCTTCTGAGCCTGGCACAGAGGCACCCTGAGACCACCAGGCTCTAGGGCAGAGAAGCCAGAGTTCCCAGAGGCCCAGGACACCCTTCTTTCAGCCTTTTGGTAGGGCCAGGCAGAGCCCTGGCACCTTTCTTCTAGACCTGGTGGCCTCTGCTTGGGGTCTGGGAGCCTCGTCACAAGGGAGGCTCCTGGCTCAGAGCACCCTCAGACCCCACTTAGTACACTCCCAGGTGGCAGGGCAGTGTGTGGGGGTGGGGCTGCACAGGTGGAAGGGTGGGGACAAGGATAAACAGCCAAGGAGCTGCGGGACGTTGGGATTCTGGGTGCGCCTCCAGGCTGGGACCCAGCTGAGCGCCCCTGCGGCCCTTCTACCTTGTTCCCACTGGGTGAGAGCAGCACCCTCAACACCCAGCCACTCCAGCAGCCGAAGGAGAGGGTTTACACTGGCTCTCCCTGAAGTTGGCCCTGATCCTGGCCGCCAGAAGCAGCCTCTGCCCCACTTCCCCTACGCTGTCTGACTGCTCTCAGCCCATCTTATCTGCACCCTCGTCTGTAGTCTTTGACAATGTCTACAGTGTGAAGATTCCCACTGTGGCTGATTTCAAGCTGCCGGCATGAAGTCGCTGCCCACAGCTGGCCCTGCGAGCTGGTAGGAGCCAGCCTGAGCCCCCCACCCCCCTGGCCACTGTCCATGGCTCCTCACTCCCATGTCCTCCAACCCTCACAGCCCTGGCACAGGTCTGACACAGGGCCAGACCTCAAACACGTCATTAAGTACATTGATCTGAAGTCCCGGGGCTGGCTTCAAGCCTGATGAGGCCGGGCTCAGATGGCAGGGTACCAGTCCCAGTTCTGATGCTAGCTGCCTGCATAGGCCTCAGTTTCCCCACCAGTGAAGATTCCCACTGTGGCTGGTTTCAAGCAGCCGGCATGAAGTCACTGCCCACAGCCGGCCCTGCACGCTGGTAGATGGTCTTCTGGCTATAGATGCTATACATTCTGCTAGAAAGCGCCATCCTGACCAGCCGAGGGCTGCCTGTGAAAGAACTGCAGACCCTGAGATTCAGGGTTCCAACAAGGCTGCCAGTTGGGGTGCCAAGGTCTCATGGAGAAAGTGGGGAGACCAGTTCTGGAAATGACCCCAAGGCTGTGCCTAGCACCCAGTAGGCTCTTAGAAAATGCCCATGCTCGTTCTCTACCTCTGGCCAAAGGCCTGGGCCTCGGAGCTCCCCAGGAAACAGGAGGGTCTTTGATATCTGACTTGGGGGGAGTCGGAGGGAGAGGCAAGCAGACCCCACGGATTCAGTGGTTCCTGGGCCACAGGGGCAGCTGGGAGGCAGTTCTGCCTTTCTCTCTCCACCCCTGAATCTGTCTCCTCCAGGATAAAACCAGGGCTGATTCTGAATTTGTCTCCTTTCCCTGACATCTGGGGCCTGGCAAGTGCTAAACCCGCAGAGAATGTGGGATATGGGAGTTCTGGGGGTGGGGGGAGTAGCCAGGTGGATGGAGGATGGACGGACGGATGGATGGTTGCATGAGTGACTATGTAGATGGGTTGTACAGACAGATGGAAGGAAGGAAGGGACGGTGGAATAAGGCAGGCCAGGGCTCTGGCCTGCGGGTCGTAGGCATTTCCCAGCAGACACAGCCAGGCGCGAGAGGCCAGCCGCTAGCCTCCCCGGGTAGCCCTGTCAGTCCCTCTTGCCCGTTCTCCTGGCTACACCTCCTTCCCCATCTCTGCACCAGGACCATATTCAGATGCTGCCCCCACATCTCCCCTGGCCTAGGCCTCAGCCCCAACTCGCCTCCTGGCTGCCAGCAGCACTGTCCCCCTCCCGGCCCTCCCGCTCAAGTGGCCTTTCTGAAATACGAACGTGCATAGCCTGCCCTGGGGTCTGCAGTCCAGGACCGTGTGTGGGGTGTGTGCCTCCGCCCCAGCTCGCCGTCTAGTCCCAGGTCCCTGTGTCCCTGTCACTAGGATCACACCCGGTGCCTTTGCCCATGCAGGTCTGCTTCCTGGCACACCCTCTCTGCGCTCCCCGGCCCCGGCCCCTGCCAGCTCACCGTGGTCCAGCCCAGGAGGGGCTCAGAAAGACAGCAAGAGGAAAGCCTCATGTCCTGAGAGGAGCTCCTGGGCTGCAGCCAGCCCAGCCGAGGAGCCCAGGGCAGGGCACCAGCAGGCCTGGCCAGGGTGCCCCGTCCAGCCTCACTCATGTCAGCCGTGGGCCAGTCCCAGGCTCCCCCAAGAGCAGATGGAGATGGGACCAGCGAGCCTCAGAGTACTCTGGGGCCAATGCACTAAACACCTACTATGTGCAGAGGGCTTTCCATGTGTCCTTGCTTCTGGCCCTCACACACCTCACACTTCAGGACCTCACACATCACATGGCCCATTTCACAGATGTGGGACCTGAGGCCTAGGAATCCACCATGCTAACGCTACCTAGTCCACCGCACCCATCCCTCATCCAAGCCCGACCAGGAGGGTGACATTCGTGTCCTCCACTTCACAGACGAGGAGACGGCACAGACTGGGGAGGGTCGGGATTTGAACTAAGGCCAGGGGCTTTCAGCCGGGGACTTACTAGGACTTGAGGGCCTTTTCTCATTTAGAACCATGTTATGACCATTTTTGACCTACTGTGTTCAGGGAGGGCCCTGTTCTTCCATTGTGTCTTCAAGAATGATCCCACTGGTGTGTGCCCATCTAACAGGTGCAGTGTGTCCTTTGAGGGGGATGAGAATGTTCTGGAACTCAGTAGAGAAGGTTGCACCGCATTGTGAATGCCACTGGAGTGTTCACTTGAAAATGGTTAACTTTATGCCAATTGCACCTCAGTTTTTTTTTTTAAAGAAAATAACTCCACCTTTTTCTGAAGTTGATTGGCCCCGAGAAGCTGGTAGGTAGGAATGGCCACAGGCAGGTGGAGAGAAAAGGCAGGAGCCGGGGGCATTGGCACTGGGCGAAGGAAGAGGCGGCCCCTGCCATCGCCTCCAGGGCAGAAGGACATGCCAGGCACTGGCCTGGTCCTCGGGAAACCCTGCTGCCTTCCCCTCCTGCCGACAGCGGGCGGGTTGCATTCAGCAGCTCCAGGACTCCTGGGTACAATTCCGATGGCTGCCACCAAGCAAGCAGGGCTTTGCTCCTCAGGGCACATGCTGGTTCTAGCCTGACTCCACTAGGCAAGGTCAAGGCGGAGGCCAGCACAGTGCCCGGGAGCCTGGCCTGGCAGACGGTGCCCTGTGTCTCCACGGAGCATGGGCCCTGGGGTGGGCAATGGGGAGGAGCTGCGGTGGGCAGAGCTCTGTTCTGGAAAGGGCGGGAGGCAGAAGATCCAAGGAAGGTGGCCGAGGGCTTCCACACAGGGGTCAGCTGGAGCTCAGGGGCTTTTCTGGCCAAGTCTGGGCTCTCATATGGGAGGGCAGGGCCCCCTGGCAGCACCACCCAGGGGCATGAGTTGGGGCTTCGTCTCCGCACCATGGCGTCACTGCCCGTGACGTGCACAGACACCCTGCCTCCCCAACCCCGACTTCTCATTTGTGCATTTAGAGGTGCTCGTTACTGGGGACGCTGAGGCAGAGAGGCCCAGGATCTGTTGGGTCACAACCAGTCAGTCCTCGTCCTCCACCGGACACTGCTGCTCAGCACCAAGAGGTGGGCAGGGGGCGTCTGTCTCCTGCCGGGGCCTTCCTGCCACGGCCGCACCTCCTGGTGAGGAGGGCGAGAGATGGCTCGGGGGATTCTCTCGGGAACCAGGGAGCGGGTCTGAGCATGCATGGCTCCTGACCTGGGCCATCCCCCTCGTTTCAGGGTGCTGAGAGGGCAGGGAGGACAGGTGAGGAGGAGCCTGGGGGAGGGGCTGTGGGCACCACGGGGGGCACGTGGACGGGTACCCCAGCACCTTGTCCATCTCCTCTCAGGCATTCGTTCAGAAAATAAGTATCAAGTGTGCAGAGAGTCTAAGAGCTTGGCACGTACGGGCGGCTAAATAATGGCTCACAAAAGATGCCCACATCAAATCCCTGTAACCCGTGAGTGTCACCTTATGTGGCAAAATGGGGTCTTTGTAGAAATGGTTACATTACAGATTTTGAGATGGGGAACTTATCTGGGATATCTGTATAGGCCCTGAATGCCATCACGAGTGTCCTTGTATGAAGGAGGCCGAGGGAGATTATGTGACCAGGAGGGAGGACCACAGAGGCAGAGGCTGGGGGCACACAGCCACGAGCCCAGGGTGCCTGGAGCCCCAGAAGCTGGAGGAGGCGGGAAGGGCTCTGCCCTGGGTTCCCTACAGGGAGCCAGCTGCCATCGCCTCGATTTTGGTCGCGTGGGGGCTCCTAAAGGACTTCCGGCCTCCAGAACTGTGAGGAAGCTGCCTTCCACTGCATGAAGCCGCCAAGCATGGGGGCATTTGTCAGACAGCAGGAAACTCTGCAGCACCCCCAGCAGAGATGCGGGCATGCACGGGAACCCCCGTGATGGACAGAGGGCGACAGGAGTAAAGGTAGCAGGGACAGTGGGGTCGGGGGTGGGAGCAGGGCAAGTCTCTGTGTTAGATGCACACATCCGCTGGACCCTCCGGGAAGGTGGGAGTTGACCAAAGGCACTGGGGGGAGGTGGGAAGGTCAGGCGTGAAGGAGAAGAGTCTGCAGGGGGGCACAGCGGTTGTCCAACACCTGAGCCCGGAGACCCAGGGGCGGCGCTCACCCTGTCCTCCGAGTCCTGGCTCTGCACCGCCTAAGGTGGTTTCCTTACCTGCGGGTGACCCCTGACCCCTAGGCCAAGGGGGGAGCCAAAGCGCCTGGCAGACCCACCCTTGGGGGTGATCCGTGCGTGGCATTGCCGGCCTGTGACTTCAGAGCCTTCCTTCAGCTTCCCCTGATCCTTTGAACGGGTGCGGGAGTCCAGGCCGCTCCCCGCCTGCACAGGCAAGGGCCCCGGCCTCCTGCTTCTGCGTGCAGCGGGCAGCCCCCCAAGTCCATATGCTTCTGCCTGCCCGCCCGCCTGCCTTCTGGCCTCCTCCCTCCCACTGTCATCGGCTTTTTAGAAAACAGTGTTGCCCACTTACCATCTCAAGTCATTCAAAAAACAAACACATGAGGATAGCGCGCCCTCCCCAGCCACAGCCCAGGGGTGGTCCTGTGGCGGCTGAGCACCGGGCTTGCAGCCGTCCTCCTTCACGGACGGGTGTGTGGCTGCAGTGTGCTGCGCCGGCCGCCGGCCTGCCGTTTGCTTCTGTGCTTGCCATGCAACGTCCAGCTCCCACGTTGGTGCATGGACACGTCCTCCTTCTCTCTCATCCCAGCCAGCCTCCTCCCGGGGTAGCTCTGTGCCTCCAGTTTGGGCGATTACCCCGTGTCCCCATCCCTGGGTGCACTTCACTGCACCGTTGAGGGCGGCCTTCTGTCAGATCGGGCCCTACCTGCCGTGGCTGAGGGACACGCGGCGGCCCAGTCACCCTCTGCTTGCTGGGCTCCCGCACAGGTTGTTGAGCTCCCAGTTTTCCCTGTGTCTGCCTCTCCCGTGGGGGAAGGTCTGCCGCATCCTAGCCCCTGTGCTTGTGCACCTAAGCATGCCCAGATCCTGTGTTTATGACACTGAGCGGTGTTTGGCCACCAGCCCTCACAGACTCCCGTGTGTTCAGGACCCCAAGGCAGGTTCCTATTACCAAATCCAGGAGCCCGGACCCACAGACCAAGAGAAGAGGTTTCTCCAGGAGTACGGGTCCCCCTGCCCCCTGTCCCCATCCGGGTCCCTGGGTTCAAGGACTGGATTTGAGCCATTTCTTAAGCCAAAAAGGACTGAGCAGGGAGGAAACGGAGGGATGTGGGAAACCTAAGGTGCCCCCGAGGGCCCTCCAGTGCTCCCTGGTAGATGAGGGGCGCCTCTGCCGTGGAGGCCCCACGGGGCGGCAGTGGAGCCTGAGACATTACTGCCCGGGGCTGCCAAGGCAGGGGGGGCGACAGATCCAATGTCCCAGTGTGGCAGGGGCAGCCATGCAGGGATGGGCACCCTCGGCCCCCACGGAGCTCATTCCCCAGGGCTCCAGGCTTCATCTTCACCTAATTAGCTTCTGCGCTGGGAATCTGATGGACTTTCTAGCCTCACAAGATGAAGTCACTGCCAGGCCCGGCTGACATCTGTCAGCATCACATGCCAGCTTTGAGTTGGGCCTTACAAAGAGGTTTTTTCTGAATTCTCCACTGGAAACCCTAAAACACTGAGAAACGCCTCCGGGCTGGAGCCGTGTGCTCGGCGCTTGCCACGGCCCGTTTGCTGAGGGAAGAGGGGCCCCGTGATGAGCGGGGAACACACAAGGGGAGCCCCTGCCAGCTCCGGGGGCGGGGGAGACCAGAGTGTCCCTGAGCAGCCGATGTCAGCACCCAGTCTGTGTCCATCCAGGGTGCCTGGGAGCAGAGCCACTAGCCTGTCAGCATTGCCATCGCAGTGGGTGACTGCATGTGACCCAATTATTGACCGGGCTTTGTTCCGCCACTCCTGGGGAGCAGGGGACTCATGGGGAGGAATGCGCGAGTGTTTCCGCAGCCTGGTACCCATGCCAGCATGCCCGCCACCCTGGCTAACCTCTCCACAAGGCAGCAAGTGCCTGGGATGCAATGAATCACCCCCATAGCTGGTGAGGTTGCGTGGAACACCCCCAGCCTGTATTACAAGCCTCTTGTGTCCCACCATCTCACCAGGGGAGGGGAGAGGCAGCTTGGGGGTGTGGTGGGCCAAATAATGGCCCCCAGGAGACTCCAGCAAGACATGGGGAAGGGGAATTGCCATTGCAGATGGACCTTGTCAGCAAATCAGTGACCTTAAGATTGGAAAATGATCCTGGAGTTCCAGGTGGGTCCAGGGTGATCGCAAGGGTCCTTATTAGAAGGACAAAGGTGGGTCAGAAGCAGAGAAAGAGGAAATAAGACAACGAAGCAGAGGTTGGAGTGACGGAGGATGGGCCCAGGAGGAGGACAAGCAGCCTCTGGAAACAGGAAAAGCCAGGAACACATTCCCCCCCGGAACCTCCCAGAGCAGCCAGCCCTGCCCCACCAGACCTCAGCCCAGTGAGACCCCAGGCCTCCAGAACCGAGAGGTTACATTTGCCTCATTGAAGCCGCACAGCATGTGTGGAGTTGTTACGGTGACAGAAACTAGCATAGCTCCTGTGCATGCGCACGCTGGGCCTCCCCATAGTGAGAGCAGACCCTGGAGGAGGCGGCTTCGGTCAGCACTGGCTGGGTCTGTCGCTCCCCGAGACCACACGGCGGCCTGCTGACAGACAGAGAAACCGAGGCTGCAGGTGCCACAGCGCTTGCCCTTGGCCCTCAGCAAGACTGGGCTCCGGACTTGGCTCCCTCTCCAGACTGGGCTGACCCTACCCCTTCCCCCTGCACATTGGCCTCCGTGGGCCCCCGTCATTTCCGGGAGCTTGTGGGATAGGAGATGAGGCCTGGGATCGTGGGCCGGCTGGGAAACCCGTCATGTGCCCTAGGGGCCAGGACAGGGACAATAAGCCTTTGCTGCTGCACAGACCTCCAGCCCAGAGCCCACCGGACGTCCCGGAACAGTGCACTGGCTGGGGATGGTGCACATGGGGGCTCGGCCCAGGTGCTCCAGGAGCAAGGCCACCCTTGGCCAGTGTGATGTCAGGATGGCTCCCACCTGCTCCACACACTCAGGAAGGTGCCCCCCTCGCTGGTGCCCCATGCTGGAGCTGGCTGCACCATACCAGGCTTCTGGCTGCCCCAAGGGCCTCTGAGGACCTGTGGGATTCTCACAGACGTGGTCCCCGGTTCCCTGAGGCCCATCCCCTGTGAGATGGATAGGGCCCTGAGCGACCCATCTCACCCCAGCACCTGCACAGGGCTTTGTGCCAACGGAGCTCGGGGGCCTGGCACCTCTCCGTGTGGCCTGTGCAGGGGGCACAGCCTTACCCCCTCTGGTTACCCCTGACAAGTGTCCTGGGCTGCCCTGTGCATGACTGCACCTGGGCCTAGAACAACACAAACTGTACCCCGCCAGCCCTGGAGACCAGAGTCTGAAATCGAGGTGTGGGCAGGGCCGCTCTCCCTCTGCTGGCTCTGGGGACAGTCCTTCCTGCCTCTTAGCTTCTGGGGGCTCCAGGCATCCTGGGTTGTGGCCGCCTCCCGACAGCCTCTGCCTTGTCCTCACATTACTTTCTTCTCTCTGTGTCTCTCATATCCTGTCTCTTATTAGGACACTTGTCATTGGATTTAGGGCCCCCCAAAATCCAGAATGATCTCGCCTCAATCCTTACATTAATTGCTTCTGCAAAGACCCCATTTCCAAGTAAGTCATATCCCAAGTTTTGGGGTGGACATGAATTTGGGGAGAATGATCTCCAGCCACTACACCCCCTCATGTGCATCTTCACACGTGCACTCATGTGCCCAGAGCTAGACCTTTCTGCCACCCTCCCGCTCCTCCAGTCTGTGGGCCTCTGACTAGGCCTGGATTGACATTATCACATGGCTCCAGGTGGGGGCTGCACACCCCCAGAGGCAGAACTCACACCCTGAGCCCTGCAGATTTGGAAATGGAGCAGCATGCACATTGGCAGATGGACATCCAGGGGCCTGAGGGAGAGGCATCTTTTGTGATTTACCCAAGGCACCAGTGTGGGGTGGCAGGCTGCAGTGGCTCTGTCCACAGTGGAAGAAAGGTCTGGAGCCAAGCCTGGGCTCTGACAGGACTCAGCTGAGGTCACAAATGGGATTCCTGTGTTCCCACTGGGTGCCAGCACCATTTCAGGCACTGGGGTGGCCGGGGTTGAATGGTTAGGAAGGTAACCAGAGCACAGAGAGCACTCCGACCTTTCAAGGCCCCCGATCCAGTGGGGGCCTCCAGAGACGTGCAGGAAAACAAGGGAAGTCATTTCAGCAGGCTGTGGCATGGGGCAGGCGGCCTGAACAGGCAGGGAGACACTGGCGGGGAGGGAACAATGAGGCTGGCCCTGCGGAGTGACTGCAGACTCGAATGCCCAGCTCTGGCCTGCCTCCTCCGGGCACATCAGCCCATTGTTCTAACCGTGGGGAGACATGACTGGACCCCAGGCCTCCAAGTACTGCAGGGCATGGGGGTGCTGCCCAGCAGAGCTTGTCCCAGAAGAGGTGCTAAAAGCCCAGGCAGGACCCCTGTGGCCTCTATCCTCTAGCAGAGAGCAGGGCTGTCCAGCCGAGTGCCTCGGTGGGGCGCCCCACTCCACCCATGCTGGCTGTGTGACCTTGAGCTAGTCACTGAACCTCTGTGATGCCCAGTTTCCTCCTCTGTGAAGTGGGACGTGTGCTGTGTGAGAGAGGGTGGTGCAGAGACTTCACGCAGCGCCTGGCATGTGAACACGGGATCGCCGCCGTCGATGCTGTTGGTGCGTGTTGTCTGCACTCAGTGATGAATCCGTGCAGTCCCCTTCAGCTGGACCTTCATCCACTCTTCTCAGTAATATGGGAGGGACAGACAGAGGGAGGGAGGGAGGGTCTCGTGAGTGTATTTCAGCTGAAATCTGTCTTGATAAACTGAGATATCCCAAGGCCCTCTAATCAATGAGAGTGAGTGTCTGTGAGTTTGGGGGTAGAGGAGAAATCCATGGAGGATGGAAATAGGCTGGTTGTCTTTCTGAAGATAAGAAGGTGGTAGGGAAGACAGACCTAGGTGCTGGCTGGGCTTGTAGGCAGGCGCCTGGGACCAAACAGATTGCAGTGAGAACAACCTCTGTTTGGGGAAACTAGAAGCAAGCAGGGCATCATCAGAACCACGCAGAGCAGGCCAGCTCCCAGCGCTGGGAAAGGCAAGACCGATGGCCCAGAACAGGCAGCCGTGTGGCGGGACTCCAGCTTTAACAAAGAATAATGAGGAAAACTAGGAGAGAATCAGGCAATCTTGAGGGACAGAGGAAAGCTAAGGAAAGAAACTGGCTGGGGCTGGCACCCTGGGAGATTCCGTCCGTCTGTGACCTGGCAGCCGGGTTGGCGTGCCTCTGAAAGGCGAACCAGCATGCTACCTTGACAGCTCCATCCGGGTTCCGCGGGAGGCGGCACTGATAACGCAGCTGGAGAGTTGGACAGATGCGGTGGGACGTTCTGCACAGAAAAGGGACACACGGCTGGGGACGGGCAGGCAGCCAGAGCTAGAAGGAAGTGCATGCCAGGAACACCCCAGCTTATGGGAGCAAGCCAGGTGCTTCCCAACAGGAGCAGCAGCTCAGAAGACACCTGACTCTGGCATCCTGTCTGTGCCAGCTCTGAAGGTCAGAGGGCATGTGGGCTGGATTTCAGCGAGGTGGATTCCCCAGCTGGAGTCAGGTTTCTCCAGTCAAGGTTCTGGGACACTGGTGGGAGGGAGAAGGCCCAGCATCTGGCTGATGTCAAGAGGAGAAAGGCCACAACTCCGCTGGACAAGCTGAACCACAAAGACAGTTTGCTTCACTTTTCTAAATGCAAACCCTATCTGTTGAAGAGCTCAGGCATGGAGGCCGCAGAAAGCATCAGAAGATGCAGTCCTGGCCCCGCCATCAGCTGTCAGGTCTGGAACTCGGGCCCCAGCTTCCCCCTCTGTAAGATGAGGGGGCTGGTCCATACTATCTCATGTCCCCGTCTGTATCTAAAAATCTACCATTCTTTACTTTGGTTGGCTTTTTAGAAATCCCTGAGCTCTGCTGTGTCTTTTGTCCCTGACCACATAACAAACTAATTTCTGCCACTGTGAATTAGCCGCGGTGCTTGGGGAGTCCGTGTTTTCGTTAGCAGGAACTTAGTCCCTGGCTAAGTCCAAGGAAACCACTTCTGTTTAGCTCTCAACTATCTGAACTGAGTTGGTTTGAGATAAGGGGCTCTAATGAAATCTTCCTCAGGTCTGTGTCACCAGGACTCCTGAGTCCTCACTGCCAGCGAGCAGTCACTGGAGAAGTGGGGGTCTGGATGGATCCTCCCGTGCCCAGAACATGATGTGAAGGCTGCCTGATTTACCAGAAAGTCTCTGCATTCTGATTTCTGGTCATTGGCCCATAACTTCTCATTTAATCAACCTCTATCTTCTCCCTGCCCCAGCCTCCAGAGGTCCATTAGGAAGTGTTTGGCTGTGAATGATGAAAACCCCACTAACTGTGCTGAGACCACAGTGGTGAGCCGGGAGGAGGGTGCATATCGTGTTTGTTCCATGGTGGCCTCTCTGCAGGATGGTGGCCGCAGCTCCAAGTAGGATGTCCTCACGGCAAACCCTGTGCCAGAATATATGGGAAGAAAGAGCACAAGGAACCATTCCCCTGAGCCTGACTCCCCGAGGAGAATCTTCCCCAGAGGGCCCCCGGGAGACTTGCCCTCTGGTCTCAGGGGCCAAAACCATGTTCTGAGGCCATCGGTAACTGCAGGGGAGGCTGGAAAAGCAAGTCTCCAGCTTCTCCAGCCTCGGTAGTATGAAGCAGGCAGGGAAGGACCAGGAGCTGGTGGAAGGGCCATGTGAGCGGGACAAGGCTCAGTGCCATGCCTCCAAGCACGTTTTGCCAACGGGAGGGACAGCAGCAAGGGCCCTCCCAAAAGTGGTGGCTGTTGAAGAGGCTTTGAAGAATGAGTAGGAGTTCACACAGAGAGAGCAGGCACACAGAGTGCGTTCTAGCTAGAGGTGAGTGTGGGCACAGGGACGGCACCACACGCCTCTGCCGTGCCCCGGGGGGACCTCAGGCCTCTGGCCTGTTCACTGGAACATGGCATCATGAAGCAAAGCACACATATGACTGAACAACCCATTCCCGTGGTGAACATTTACACGGATGTTCTCGCAGTGATTTTTAGGTGCGGGGCCTCCCTTGGCTGTGGCTCTGCTGGCCCCACTGGGTCCTTCCTTCCTGGCAAAAGCCAGCGCAGTACGTGGCCCGCTGTGCCTGGCTCTGGATGTGTGCAGGATGTACTAGCAGAATCCTGCAGCGCATCTTCCCAGATACCCTCTGGGCAGCTCAGGTAGTGACAAGAAGTCAGCGATGGGTTCTCCAGGACGAGCACCAAGGCCCCATGGGTCCGTCCTCTCTGTCACTGTCCAGGGTGGGGAGGACCAGGAGCAGCTAAGGACCCGCTCCCCCCCCCAGCTCTGCCTCCAGCTGTGGGCCCTTGAGCAAATCTCTCAACCGCCCCGTGCCTCGGCTTCTTCCTCCAGGCAGTGGGGTAATACCGCCGCCCACCTTTCGGTCATCACGAGGACTCAGTGAAGGTAACTCCCCAGACCCTCGGAGACGGGCCTGGTACGCCAAGAGCGCTCAGGGCCTGTGAGCCTCACGATTATAACAGTCACTGTTGTTACTGGCCCGTTCTTACAAATTAGGCCAGAACTCGGATCTGCCCCCACGTGGAGCCAACCCTGCGTGAGCGCCTGGCCCAGCGAGGACGGTGTGATGCTCTGCATGCACGGCGCCCTCCACGTGATCCTTCTGAACTTTTCTAGGGCATCTCGCAGGTGACCCCATTTCTAAAAAGGGTTTTCCCTGTGTCTTTTCTGAGGCTCAGACGTTGTATCAAACCAGCACCTTTATAGGGTCCTGCGAGGGTTGCCTGTGTAAGGCTAGGACTTTTCTTAGCTCCTATTGTATGTAGTTACAGGTGAGGTGCTTTGAGGCACCTGTATTATTTGTGTCAACTCACGACGATTTAGAACATGTCTTTAGGTCGATGGCCCAAGGGCCAGATCTGGCCCACTGCCTGCTTTTGCAAAGAAAGTTTTGTTGGAACAGAGCGCCACCCACTCATTTACAGTGTCGGGACTGCCTTTGAGCCACAAGTAGCCGAGGCAGTAGTTGCCGCTGGGACCATACAGCCCCCCGAGCCTGAAATACTCACTCTTTAGCCCTTTACAGGAAGGGGGTGACAGCCCCAATCCAGAACATTCGCAGAGCCCTTTCAGAGGGCTTATCAAGGCGCTTCGCTTGAAAATGTCTCCTTGGTGCTTTGAGTGACTTTTAGAACTGCCCCTCCCCGCCTCTTATCTAGGCATCAGTCTTAGAACAGAAACACATGCTCCGTGGAGGGAGATCGGTGGTCTGGGGGTGGGCAGGGGTGGGCAGGGGTGGGGTGGGGTGGGGG
>JAQQAC010006904.1:5105392-5133768 GCA_029783875.1 Phataginus tricuspis | reverse complement strand
CCCTCCCCTCCCCCTCCAGCTTGGGCCTGGCCTGGGTCTCATGACCTCTCACCTGACAGTCAGTGCCTCTGAGTTGGGGTAGGCCTTGTGGGTGGACTGCGGGCTCCAGGTGATCCCCCAGCCTGGGCTCAGCCTCCTCTCTGAGGCCCGGGTTGCCAGGCGATGCCTACACTCAGTCTGATCCCCATGGACCACTTCTGGTTTTATAGCTGCGGATGATGGCCACTTTCCCTTCAAGGGCTTTGGGAACCACAGGCCCGCTCAGCGTGGTCTTTTCGGGAGACTTTTGAGACCCACAGCTGAGGTGGGCCTGGTCTGTCATTTTAATTACTGAAGGAAAAAAAGTCTCAAACAGCCCCTTCCTGCACCTCCAGCAAAATGCCGGGCAGGTGTACTGTTACCCTGATTTTTCGGTTTGTTTGTTGTTGTTGTTTTAAGAGTATTTATTTCTGGGTCAAAGGCAGAGGTTTACAAATTGCCTTGCCTGTGGCTGAGCCACGTGGCCACGGACACAACCTATCTCTGTGGCTTCGCGGAACCTTGCATGGGTGGGATCCCACCTGAA
Organism: Phataginus tricuspis; assembly: GCA_029783875.1. Classification (NCBI taxonomy): domain Eukaryota; kingdom Metazoa; phylum Chordata; class Mammalia; order Pholidota; family Manidae; genus Phataginus; species Phataginus tricuspis. The sequence continues at coordinate 5,133,203 of JAQQAC010006904.1, read as the reverse complement.
GGGCTGTGAGGTGCAGAGGGAAGGAGAGCCAGGGAAAGGTTTCAGTAGTGTTGTGGGCGTCACAGCCTCACCTGCAGGCAGTGGGGTGGAGGGGGCCTGGCTTGCCCAGGATCAGCCCGGTTTTAAAACCGGCACCCCATGTCTCAGGAAACCCCTCGATCCCATCACAGACAGCCAAGACAAGCCCCTGGCTTCAGGGTCATTCCTTGAGTCAGGAAACATGGATCAGCATCTACTGGAATATTCTCATCTTCTATCTTGCAGGCAGGAAAACCTAAGCCAGAGTTGGGGGGTCCTATCCAAGGTCTCACTGCCAGCTCTTGCCAGAGCCAGGACTGGAAAGTAGTCCTTCTCCATCTGGAAGCATGGAGGACAGGACCGGGCCCTGCCCTGGGGTCCCCCAGAGGCTCCAGGCAGGGTCAGACAGTAGACGAATAAACAAATCACAATTTCAAATAAAGTGACAAGAGGAAAATAAGGCAGAGGGAAGAACTGAGAATCTGAACACAGAGGGTGTGTCTGGGCAGTAGGGAAGATCCCTCTGCAAATGACCTTGGGGATCTGAACAATGATAGCAGTCTAGCTCCTAGAGACCGGGAGCAGCATTCCAGGGAAGGCACAGCAATGCAAAGGCACTGAGGTGCAGATGAGGTTGGCCTGCGGAGGAACAGGTAGAATTAGGAGGCAGGGCATGGGCCAGATCACAAGGGGTCTTAGCCATGGTGGGGAATTTGGATTTTTATTGCCAATTCTGTTGAGAAGTTGTTGGAGTATTTTAATAGGGAGAGAGATGATGTCATTGAAGATTTCTATAATAAAGCATGGATTCAGGGGAGACTCATCAACAACATTTGTGGTCCTCGGGTGGAAGATGTAGGGTCTCAGAGTTGTGGACAGCTGTGCAGATGCCTGCTCTGCCTTGGTACTGAGGATGGTGGCTCTTGCAGTCAGGCTGGGGGGGACAAACTGAGCTCTTAGGACAGTTCCGTGGGCTGGGGCGGGCGCCTGGGGATTCAGCCTCCCATGTGCATGAGCACCACGACTTCCTCTGTTCCTGGAGCTCAGAACATCTTTCCAAGGGCACTCTGGGGGCCCCTCTGCAAGGCCGAGCTCCCTGCTCCCCCAGTGACACACCTTCAACCACTGCTCGGGAAGACAGGTCCGGTGCCCTCCCCTTGGGCCTCCTGCCCTTGGCCCGTCTGATTACAGCTTTCGTATTGGGCTTCGGCTGCATGGGACGCAGAGCAAGGACATCCTGGTTTTCCGACACACAGGTGGGTGTGTCCTAATCCAAGTAAACACACACGTAGGACATGCCTTTGTAAGGAAGAAACCTGGAGGTCCTCTTCTCATTTCACCAGGAGACTCACAAGGAAAACGTAAGAATATTTCCATTTACGCATAACACTTTCAGAACGAACTTGTAAGGCACATTGTCGCTAGCTGACAAGTCTCCCAGCCCGAGCTGTGTGCCACCCCCTGTGCTGAGGGCCTTTTAAAGCCTTCCTCACCTCAGGATGATATGTCAAGGCTGCAGGTGACACCCATGTTTTGCAGGTGAGGATTCGTAAGCCCAAGGTCACAGAGCTGGGTGGGTGAAGCTGGGATCCCCACCCCACCCGGGCCGTTCAGGTTCCAAGGAGCCTGTTTTCCCTCTTAGACCACATTTCCGTTCGTCTCCGCAGGGAGCGATAATCACCTCCCATCATTATTTTGAACGCATTTAAGCTGTATCTTTGTCTTCTACGCCAGCCGTTCTTGGCAGGTAACATGCATGGTGGTACTTAGGAAATGCTTTTGGGTGATTTATTACAAAGTAATGAGACAATTTAATTTGAATCAACTTCTTTGCACTTTAGTGTTTCTATTAGGAAAAACTTGTATTGCTTATAATGTTAGCGATAAAGAGGAAAACGGCGTGATAAACACCGGGCAGGGTGTTTTCATAATTGCCCATCTGAGAAACAGCTCCCGTAAGGCGCACATCTGCGGAATGGGTGCGTGGGCTCCATGGGGCTGGGGCCCGCTGTGCTCACCGGTGCAGCGTGAAGGGATGCTGTCCCCCTCCCGCAGACCAGGGTGGGCTCTCAGGAGCCAGGAACCGTGTTATTTGTGAATGAATCGCCCACATTCATCTCTCCCGCGAGAGCAGCCCCCCATATATTGTCTCAGGATGTCAAGGTGGCACTGGACAGAGGGCTTCACTTCCCTGAGACTGTGGCAGCCCCCGGCTTGTATGGCGTAGGGAGGACAAGAGGGCAGGTCCTATCTAACCAGGGAGCGGCAGCCGAGAAGCGCCCTCCTGGAGGCATCGTGCGAGGACAGATGGCTCGGGGAATGTGTCCTGCTCACTCGCGGCCTGCCAGGCTTTCCCAGGGATGAGGCCTGGCCCCAGCCTTGCCCACCCATGGGGCAGTCCTCTGCAGCCAGCACTGCTGTGGTGATCTGGGCCACCTGCCCATGCCTAGCATCTCTGCCCAGCAGGGACACCTGTTGAGGCCCCCCCCGGCACCGGCCTCAGGAGAGCTGACAGGCCCTCTGGTTAGCCTTATCCTCCTTGATTGGCAGAACCTGGAAGTTTCTAGGACAGCCACTGCCTTTCCTGGTCCCTGGAGGTCCCTCTTTCTAATAGTGTCCCAGTTCCGGTGGCATCACGCTCTGTCACTGAAAGGTGTTTCCGTGAGGAGTGATGTAGACACGGTTTCTCTCAGGCTTCCTCTTCACTGCCCTGGAGAAGGGGGGGTCCCCCAGCAGCTGCTCTGGGCAGGGGCTTTCAGGGGCCATGCACCTCCCCTGTGGGGGTCCTCCGCCGCCCCAGCTCAGGTCTGGTCAGCCGTATTCTGTAGACCTCCCGCCGTAGAAAACTCCTGACGTGATTTTGATGACTCTGCCTTTGAACCCATTTGCCTGTGAGTGGCTCGTGGCATAATTCCCCCCATTGGTTTCTGTGATTTCTCCTCCGCCGTCTGCATACCCAAGAATTCTTTCAGAGTGAGCAGATCTGACTTACAAGTGGTTTTTCATCAGCCCTGATGTTTTACAGATACGAAACCTAACGCTCTATGAAGCTGACCCCACCTTAGATTTCAGCTGCACTTAATCAAGCACAGACTCCCTTCCACGCTGTTGTTTGGATTTGGGCACGAGTGGCTTTTATTTTCTGGGTCACAGACAGGCCTCTGGAGGCTGGGTTGTAGGGCCTAACTGTGGAAACAGTCCTGCTGTCTCCTGGCCACCCTCTGTACCCCCCTTCCTGCAGGCCGGAGGAGGTCAGCGCTGACTCGGGGCCCCACAGCCAGCGTCGGTGTGCCTTCCTGCTAACCCTCCTGCACCATCACATTCCCGTGTTCCTGCTCCCCTGACACCAGCTCCTGCACGGGACCGGTTAGTCTCCTTAGCTTCATGCCGCTGGCTTGGCAGAACTGCTACCACCAGCGAGAGCAGGCATTTGTGGGTGGATCGTCGAGGGGGGAAATGCGGTCATTGAACAAAGTCGCTGCCCCACGTGCATGTCCACCCTGAGTCATTCCCATGGGATTCAGGCCTAGCCAGGAAAAGGCTAGGGGAAGACAGAAGGGGAATGGTTGCTCTTCTATAATTTTAGTGTCCTTGGGTGGCACGAGGGAAAAGCAGGGGCTCACAGGCCTGGCTGAGGCTGCACTGCGGCCCCTCACGACCCAGCTGCACCCCTGGACCTTGCCCTAGCTGTGCAGGCAGCTGACATCCGTGGCCCTGTGAGAGTGGCCCCTCCCGGCATGGCTCGGAACCTTTACCCGCGGGGTTCCACCTCCATCTGTGATGTTCTCCTCTCTCTCTCCCCTTCTCCGGCTTCCCAGCCCATTCATTCCTACTCAAGCACCCAACTTCCTCCTACAGGAAGTCCTCCAGCCCCCCTCTAGTTCTCACAGCACCATATCCTGCACATTTGGGTGACTACTAGGTTAATATTTGTCTTCCCACTTGCCCAGTATATGAGTTCCCCGAGGCTATTGTAACAAATTACTGCAGACTGGATGGCTTTGAACAAAAAGAATGGATTCTCTCCCACTTCTGGAGGCCAGAAGTCTGAGATTGAGGTGTGGACAGGGCCATGCTCCCTCCCTAGGCTCCAGGGAAGGTTCCTTCCTGCCTCCTCCAGCTTCTAGTGTTTGCCAGCAAACCTTGGTGTTCCTGGGCTTGTGGCTGCATCCCTCCTGTCTCCACCTCTGTCTTCATGTGGCTTCCTCTCCTCTGCACCTCTGGGTCGCAGATCACCTCCTCTTTCCACTTATAAGGACCAGTCATTGGATTTTAGGGTCCTCACTAAATACAGAATGATCTCATCTAGAGATCTTTAATCACACCTGCAAAGACCTTATTTCCAATTAAGGTCCAATCCCAAGTACAGCAGGGTTTGAACTTGAACATACCTTTTTGGGGGGGGCCACTATTTGACCCCCTACACCTGGTATCTCCCTAAGGGCCAGACTGGGCCTGGTCTGTTCCCTCCAAGATGCCAAATAAGTGGTGCATCACCTGGCACTTAGTAAGTCATGGGTAGTGGCTGTACTCATTTACTAATTACCATGGTAGGTTAACCGTGGCCCCCACTGCTTCTGAACTTTAGTCCTAGACTGAACCCCAGTCCCGGTGGAGCAGGGAAGAAATGTAGCTGTTCGAATTGCCAGGGTCACATCCCAGCCAGGATCCTGAGAGCTCCAAGTAAAGCCATCTGGTCTACCACAACAGTCCTTGAGCTCAAAATGAAAATGCCACAATGACCATCCCACGTGGGACAGGGTAGACAGTGCCGCCCGCGGCCCTGCCTGCTCACACATCCCGGCCACCCTAGGCTGAGCCTCCTGTGGCTCCTTGTTTACACCTCCTCCAGGAGCAGATGCTGCCGCCAAGGTTGCTGGTTCAATGACTGGCGAATCCTGAACGCCAGCTGTCATCACTGGCGCCTGCTCCGTCCTGGACCCAGTCAAGCGCAGCCTCGGGGGCCCTGCTGGGAGAGAATGAAGCTGGGGGCCCTGTGGTCTTGCAGGCCTGAAGACACGCCTGTGTCTGCCTCACTGGGACCCCCCGCGTGGCGCACCCTGGCTCCTGTGACCATCCTGTCTTGCCCGGGTGTATTCAGGATGCCCTTTTCAGGGTGTGCACTGTGGCTGTCGGGGGAATGAGGACATTGGAAGTGTTAGTTCTCCACCATGAGGCCTCGGGGCGCTTCCACGTGCAGCTGTGTCCCCTGGTGTTGATGTGGTTCTGTATGGACGCTTCCTGCTTTCCACGGCAGCCTGTGAGCCACACCCCGGGTAGATGTGTATGTATGTGGACACCTCATGCATTCTCCGAGGCAGCCGATGGCCTGTACTGCCATCTTCGTATAAGCTAGAAAAAGGTGCCTGCCCACTTGTCAAGGCACTTCCATCCGTGCCGAAACACCCACAATAAATGTGTGACTCTGTGATGGCCATCTGTAGTTGTACAGTATACAACCTGAGCAGCTGTACTTGGCGAACCTGGATGCCTGCCGCTTGGCCTTCCACAGGAAGCTGGCAAAGGGGGCTGCATTTGCGGCACTTTAGGGTGCCCTCCCACCCTGTTCAGAAAACAGAAAAAAGGGTGATATGGGTGCCAAGGTCCTGCCCAGGGAAGTTTGGGCTGCTTCTGGATTGCAGACCAGCTCGTGTTGACCAGAGCTGCTGGGGCTGAGTTCAGGCAGCATCTGCTTAGGGAGGCTTCAGTGTGCTCCAGGGCAGCACGTGTAAGCCACATCTCAGTGCCCCAGCTTCCAGACGTGGCCGTGGCTGTCATCCCGAGACAATCTTTACATTCATAAACAGCAGAGAGCCCTCCAAGGGTTTCTCATCTCCATGAAGTTTCCTCCCTGAGGTCCAGCATGTGGGATTCCGATGTGATTCCATGGGGGCGTAGAGGGAATGGCGGCATGGCTAGGCCACTGGACCGAGCTACCTTAAGGGCCTGCCTGCCTGTCTTGCCGAGTCTTCCTTTCAGGCTTCCGTCACTCTCTGCAGATTGCTGCAAAGACCGTATGGTTCTCACAGCCTGGGGCTGCCCTTCTGCCTCTGCCTCGGGCTTCCTGGGTCAGGCCAGCTGCATGCAACACACTCCACGGTGCCGACCTGCTCCCGCCCTCAGAATACAGCCGAGGGTCCGCCGTCTGTCCTGAAGCCTTCCCTCGAAACCACCTCCACCGATTCCTTTGTTCTCCATGCTTGACTCCCGGCTTATGTTCACACTCATTCCTCTCCATTCCACAGCGTTAAGGGGTGTGTGGCCCCACACTGGGGTTGTGGGGATCTGGAGTGATCTGCAAGGTAAGGTCGTGGCCTTTCAGGAGCCCACGTCTTCTGGGGAATATGGCACTAGATGCACATGGGGACTCTTACGCAGGCAGCTTCCCCTGCTGTGGAGACCTGCCCTTGGGGCATTCGGGGGGCCTTGTCTCTCTTGTTCTTCAATGTCCCTACAAGGCAGGTAGTATTGTCTGTACTTTGTAGGGGGGGAAACTGAGGTTCTTAGTCGCTAAGCTGGCAAATGCCTGAGTTGGGATTCCAACCCAGGTCTGTCTGTGAATAAAGTAAGACAGGTCATGATGGGCAGGTGGCTGGGGACTGTTTAGACCCTGAAATACTGCAGGAAAGAGACATTAGAGGCAGACCTTATTCATATCAGAATCTAAGGAGTTTGGCATTTACTCAGCAAGCAGGACTTTGCCACAGTGATGGTGGCAGTTACAAGTGTGACTCAGGAAGTCCCTGGTGGAATAGGAGCCACTGAGAGGCCTCAGGAGGCAGGCTTAGCCTGGGAGGGGTCCCGGAGGAGCGGGTTGGCACATGCATGCACCCGCCTGCCCAGGATGGTGGCTGATGCACGCTCTGGGGACCTGGCCTGGGGTGGGTTGTTCTGTCAGCCCCTCCTAAGGCCCACCAGGCATGCATTGCTGTTTGGCAGAGCAGGACCCTGAGGCTCTGAAGGTGAGAGTGTCCCTGGGATCAGAGCAAAGCTGAGTTTTGAGCTGAGTTCTGTGTAGTGCCAGCACCTCCCTTGCCCAGCACACAGAACACTCCTGCAACCATGCAGTCAGCGGGGAGGTAGCTAAGAAGTGCCCAGTCAGCCACACTGCCCTGACAAGCTCCCTGCCACTGGGCACAGCTGGCAGGAAGTGTGTGGGTCTGTGAGGCTCATGGAGCCCAAAGCAGTTTGGGCCTGTGGGTAGAGTTGGCCCAGAGTAGGGCCGTGTGCCCAGAATATACAAGTTCACCTCACAGCAGAGCAGAGACAGGCACCGAGGGCCGAACGTGTCCCCAGGGAAGACATGGCTCAGGGCCCCAGGAGCCCGCACCATCTTTCTGGGGCAGCAGCTACTCATGCAGACAGAAGCACGGAAGCAGCAGGCCTCCGCTTCCGGGACTAGGGCCCTAAGAGAGCCTTTACCCAGGGAGGAGCAGGAGCAGGTTGTGGGGTTTGCACCTTCCAGCCACCTGAGTGAGCCATGGGGCCAGACGGCCTCCCCTTTGAGACATTCAGAGGGGCAGGAGGGGGAGAGGGAGGAAGTGTGCCTCTGTATTCCAGGAGAAAGGCAGACAGGCCTGGTAGAGAGGCTGCTCCCCACAGAGCCTCTCCCACCCCGCCCAGCTCCTGTGGTTCCCCAGGCCTGGCCAGCCGCCAGGCCTGCTACCATTCCTGTTGGTGGTTAAAGAGATGGCTCCCCGGGGCCCTCTGGCCCACAGCACCACTGTGGTTATCAGCCCATCCGACCTCATAGTAATCCTGGGGGGCCTGTGGCTTGTTTTCACGACCTTGTAACATGAGAGAGACGGAAGTGTAGAGAGCCCATCACTTACTAAAGGCTGGGCCAGCCACAGACCCTGCCCACAGGCTCCCAGGGCCATGCTTCAGCCCTCCTATGGGGGGCTGAGCCAGGGGGCTCCCTGTCACAGCCAAGCCCTCAGACCTGGGGCTTCCTGCACTCTGCAGGCTGTCCTGGGGCAGGAGACATCCCAGAGACTAAACCACCTTCCCGAGTTCTTAGGCCACCCCGGACTGGTCATCCTGGATTGCATGGTCTGCCAGTTCTGTGTCCCTGCTCTGCTGGCCGTTCCTGGGAGACAGGGCCACCCTGGCGAGTTCCTCTGCACTGCTGTCTGGTGCAAGGGGTGGCAGCTCAGGAGTGGGTCAGGACATGTGTGTGGTCTCTGGCTGTGTCCCCCAACCTTGCTGAAGCTCCCCTACTTCATCTGCGGAAGCTGCTGCCCATCCCCTGGTATAGGCCCCCTGTCCCTCTGCCTCCCAGGCTACCCATTCAGGTTGGCCGTGCAGCTCCCAGTCGGCTGCGTGCTGGGGCCGCGTGCTCCCTGCACGCAGTGAATCCAGTGCTGGGCAGAGCTGACCTTCAGCTGTCTGGGTCTTGGAGCCATCAGCATGTTGTTCCCACCAGGCTGGAGCAAGTGCCCACTAGAGGGGCACCCCAAATACCCAGCCACTCCAGCAGCTGAAGGAGAGGGTTTATACTAGCTCTCCCTAAAGGCCCTGATCCCGGCCGCCCCTCTGTTCCACACCCTCCATGCTGTGGCTGACCTCTCTCAGCCCATCTTATCTCTGCCCTGGTTTGTAGTCTTTGACAATGTCCACAATGTGAAGATCCCCACCGTGGCTGATTTCAAGCTGCCGGCAAGGGCCTCATCGCAACCAGCCCTCCCACACCAGCCTCTTAGGACCCTGGAGAAAGCCTCTCCCTATTGCCTCCTGCCCCTCCTCCCTCCCTCCGCAGGGGCCTTCCCTGCTCCTGACTTCCTTCCGGGGCAGCGCACAATCCTAGAGGGATGCCTCCCCGGAAGGTGGGGGAGGGCCACGCGTCCGCCAAGGTCCAAGGTGGCCCGGCAGAAAACCCACTGGTGTCCTGCAGCCCCAGTGCCTCCAGAGTGGCCGGTCAAGTGGCAAAGCGACCTTACTGTAAACGATGGGGGGGCTTTGGCAGCTGAAGCGAAGTTGGAGCTTTCGGGTTTCTTTCCTTTAGAAAAATGCTGTGCCAAGTGGCAGCCAGTGTGGCTTTAGATCCTCTCTCGAAGGGGCCGGCTTGGTGCCACTGGAGCAGCCTACCCCTCCCGCAGGAAGCGCCCACCGCCCCCTCTGCCCGCCTCGGTTTCTCTGCGCGGGATGAGGCGGAGCGGCGGCCGCTGGTGGCGTTGGGGGCTCCTCGGACGATTGCGGGGACACCGCGTTCCCACGGACGGACGCAGAGGACGGTGGCCGCGCCTCCCGTGCCAGCACACGCAGGGAGCAGATAGAACTTGATTTCTGAAAACCCTTCAAGGAGGAGGAAAAAAACTGCAGCCTCATTTCTCCCCCAGCTGATTTCACTTGGCTCCCGGAAGACGCCCCCGGCCGGCCCCCAGCGCCGCCACCGCGCGGGCCTCGGGGCCACTTACTTTCCCGGCGCGGCGCGGCGCGAGCGGCGCGGAGCCGCGGCCTCCCCGCCATGCCCGCCGCCCCCTCCCGCCCCCCGCCCCCGCTCCGCCGCGGCCCGGCCCCCCCGGAGCCCCGTGGTGCCGTGCCCGCCCATCCCGTTCGCCGGCCCCCCCCCACCCGGCTGCCGTCGCTCCTCCCGCGTCCTGTGCTGCTTAGTCTCCTCCATGCTGCCCGGATCCGGCGAGCTGGGTGATTAATTGGCTACATGATGGACGTCCCCGGCGGAGGAGCAGCCGCGGTGATGATGACGGGGTACAATAATGGTCGCTATCCCCGGAATTCTCCCTACAGTGACTGCGTTGTCGAGGAGAAGACGGTGGTCCTGCAGAAGAAAGACAATGAGGGTTTTGGATTCGTGCTCCGGGGGGCGAAAGGTAAGAGCAGCTGCTGGGAGCGTTCGCGCGCGCGCGTGCGCGCGTGTGTGTGTATGTGTGTGTGTGTGTGTGTGCGCGCGCGCGCGCACGCCTGTATGAAAAATGTTCCCCGGCTCAGAAAGAAGCCTTTTTCCTGGGGGCTCTTGGTTGCTAGACAACCGTATTCTTTAACATTCTCCTCTACTCAGAAAACACTGGGGCTCCCTTTAGGAATATTTTTAATTTTCTGTAGACAGTGTTGTTCTGATGGAGCTTGCCCGCTCCCCTTCCCCCCCGGCGCCCACCCGGGGGTGTAAAAAGCAGGGTTTTAATCTGTATTTAGCAGCTTGGTTGAGCCCAGTTAGGCTGGATTCAGAGCTCCTGGTCTCAGGTACCAAGAATTACCCAGTGCCAAGCTCCAGGTGTCTAGAAACTGCCCCGTTCTGGGAGTGGGCTTCGGCTCCAAGTGCTGCAGGCATCCGTGTGCCTGCCTCTAAGGTGACTTTGCAAAGAAAATGTGGCAAGATGGTCCCCTCTGCCGTGGCCCGAACCAGCAGCATACACATCACGTGGCCTGGGGTGGGGGGCTCCGGGGCTGCACTCCACAGCAGTGCACCCACCACCGGCCCCCAGTTCGGGGGCTTTCCTTCCAAAAGAAAACAAAATGGCATTGCCTCCCCATGAGGAGACAGCTGTCACCGTGTGTGGGTAAGCCATGTGGAAGTTTTATTTCAGAGCCCCTGCCCTATGCTAGGGGTCCTGCACCTGTGCTGGGGAGGCCTCCTGCCACGGGTGGCACCCCCACCTGCCCTCAGCTCAGGTTGCCCTGACAGCGATCTGTCTGGAGTGACACGGAAGATGAAGCTGCCCCTGTGTGTGTGTGTGTCCATGACTGTGTGTGTGATGGCCTCTCTCCCCTCCCCCTGCTGAGGCCATCCCCATCGTCCCACCCATCCCCCTCAGCCCCTCATGACCACCTAGGAAAGTCTGTCTCTTCCCCTAGAGTTTTGCTCAGCAGCTGTGTGGCCCGGGAGCCAGGGCTCACTCTGCTGAGGAGCGGGGGCCCAGCGCTCCGAGGATGCTGGCCACAGAGTGGTCACAGAGAGCCGGGCTCCCTATGGAGAGGTTTCAGAGGCAGGTTCTACATCTGCAGCCACCCACCGGGTCAGCGCTATGTGCTTTCCAAGCTCCAAGTTGAATTCCCTTGGTTTCACGTCTACGTAGATATAAATTTGGCAAGTGGTTCCGTGTGGTGTTTCTGTAGCACCGTGTGGTTATGGGGGGAGCTTTTCCATTTTTAGAACTGAAAATGTTTAGTCATTGATGCTTTTAAAGAAAATGACAGGCGTGTACATATAGACATGTAAGCGGAGCCCATTATTCAATGTTTTTAACAGAGGCCAAGAGATATGGAGGCACCAATATTCAGTTGGCTTCCTACTTGAGTTGGTGTTGACGCGTGACTGAGTGTCAAGCCCTTCCAGGGAGGAGCTGGCCTGGTCTGCACACTGCCAACAGGAGACACATGGGCCCTCTTCTCAGGATCCCCTGGGGGCACAGGCAGCCAACTTGGGAACATCTCCCAGGCTTGTAACGAGGTGTCCTTGTCTTCCCAGCGGATACACCCATTGAAGAATTCACGCCAACGCCAGCATTCCCAGCCCTGCAGTACCTGGAGTCTGTGGATGAAGGTGGGGTGGCATGGCAAGCTGGACTGAGGACTGGGGACTTCCTGATCGAGGTAGGGACATGGGTGTTTATATCTTTCTGCTTGGGGAGAGCGCCGACTCTCCTAGGGTTGGAGTCCACAGTCTTGGCAGTGTGGCCATTGGGCCAGATCTGAGGGTGCTCATGGAGGCTGTCATGGACTCATGTTGTCTGGTTATTTCCACCCACTGTGGTGCCATTTCCTGTGGGCTTGTCTTTGAGGCCTTGGCCATAACTCTTTGGAGGCTGTAAAGGTATGTGGAGTTTGGCCATTGATCTGGAAGCAGAAGGTGGAAGAGAAGCATGGTTGGCTTGATGTCAAGTACACACATGGACCTGTGGTGGCTTGGTTGTGGCTATATGAACACACCAGGAGGGTCCCCTGCCCATTCACCTGCCATCAGGCAGGTTGGGAAGTGGTGTACCAGGATCTTACTTGTCTGAGGTCTCTGACATTGGTTGCTGAAGTGTTTGTTGATTTGTAAGTTGCAGTAACTGGCCTGTCAGATGTATGTTGGCCTTCGAAGACCAGGGCACATGGGCAAGAGATTGCTGGAGATGGTGGCACAAAAAAGAGGCTTTAGGTTCTTCGGAGACCAGCTTTGGCTAGTAGGTAAAGGAGGGAACATTTTCCTCATTGAAAGAATCCTGCTGGATGCCAGCGCCGCGTGTTCCCAGTCTTACCTGGAGCCACCATGTCGGTATGTGAGGTGTCCGAGTCGCCTGCACATCTGAGCTCCCTGACTTTTTTGGGCTTAGGTGTTACTTTCTGTCTTTATGCAAAGGAATGTGTTACTCGTCAGAAGCAGTACAACTAAGACTACTCATACCTTGGAAACATTGTTTTTCAAAGGTTCAGTAAGCTCAAAAGGCCCTCACTGAGGGTTTGCATTTCCTGGAAAACACTCCTCAAGGCTCCCCTGAGCCCCGTCCCCTCTGCACAGGAAACCCACGCAGGGAGAAGGGATGTGCACATGGGAGCCGGCCAGTCACGCAGGGGCCCCGCCATCGGGCCTGCTGGACACTTGCTGGTTGTATAAAGGAGACCCAGGTCCTGGCGAGATGGCCACTTGACACCACTTCTCTCCATGATGCCTAAGCCCCCAAGGGTACTTCTGAGCTGCAATTTTGCTCACGGTCTCCCTATTGTTTCTCAAGCCTGTTAGCATGGTGGAAACCCAGAAGGAAGGGTCCTATCAGAGGAGAGAAAGCGAAAACAGACAAGGTGCTGTGACCCAGTCCAGGTGTCCTGTGTTTTGGCCTCATTTTATTTGCTGAAAGATGTATTTAAGTTGTTACTGACCCGTCAGATGATGAGTGAGCTCATTTGGATTCTTGTCCCTTTAAACCATGGGACGCGTCCCCAGGACGGTGGAAGCTGGAGCCCACTGTGGTTTCATGGGTTAACTCGATTTGTAACCTCATGAAAATGCAGAGACTGTGTTGAATCATCTTCTGTAGGATGCAGTTGCGATGTAAGTCCCCATCCCCCATCTCCCCCGCCCCATGTATGTGTGTGGGGCGGTGGGGGGGGACTCCAGTAGGTTGACATAGCTATTGCTGGGTTTTAGTTTTAAATAATAAATGAGGGCTGCAGATGCAAAAGCATTCCCGTTTTTGGCTCTTCAGGTTGTTTCCTTGATAAACTGGTCAGTAAAAGAAGTGTGTGGCAGCCGTGGCGTGTTGCTGGGACCATCCCCTTCCCAGGGAAGCAGAGCTGCGTCGGGCTTGGCAGTGTGTCTGCAGCGCATGCCTGGGCCGGGCAGATCGAAGCCTCTGTGGAAACTGGAACATTAAAGAGTTTCTGCACTTGTGTTTTCAAAGCACCTCCTTTGACATTGCTTTTCACCTCTGATATGCAAATATGTTTGCCAGTTTGGGGCAGTTTGATATTCCGGGTGACCTCTGAATTCCAGAATTCTAGGAATGACTGGCCCTGATGCGTTCAGGTTCTGTTGGTGTTATTGTCACAGATGACCTGAAGGAGGAGTGGACCCTTCACCGCCACAGTCCACACAAGGCTGCTCATACCTGGGGGGGCTCATGCTTGGGGGGGTCGGAGGATTGGACCTTTGGAACTGCGCTCCCCAAGCCCATTTCCTAGGGTACCTCTTGGGGTTCAGAAATTCTCCTTTAGGTGTTTGTATTAGACAGAATCTCCACAGAGCTGTTTTCCTGGCTACCGGGTTCATTTATAGCCTTATAATATGTGTTTCTTCGAGTACACAATTTTTCTATGTTATCAGTGAAAAGCTTTAAACTCTGGAGGAATTGTTTTAAATGGACTCATGTGTCTCCGGTGACGCTGCCCTGGAGTTGTTGCGGTTTCCGAGCTCTTTGCGAAATGCAGGGTCCCCGCATGCAAAGGCCCCGAGTGCGGGCAGATTGTCCTCACCCCCCACCTCATTCCCTTCTGCCTTCTCTCTGCCCTTGGGAAGGACCTCCACGCACGTCAGGTGTTTGTTTTCTCTTTAGAAACCCAGGCTGCAGTTTGAACCGTCTGGCCAAGGGGCAACTTTGGGAGTGAACACCCTGACATTGTCTGTGTGCTGGCATCGGCTCCTGTCCTGTGCACGCCTTTCTTGGGCACTTGCCCTCTGCAATTCATGTCCCTCCTGCCCACTGTTGAGCAGGACTTTGCTCTTTCGTTGTTGGTATCCTCTTTGCTGCCCACACCCCCCTGCTCCTGCCAAAAAGCAGAAGCTCTGGGTAAAGTTCCGTGTAAAAGGCTACCTTCAGACCAGGAATTAAGATTAGATGGTCTTACTGGGCTGGTAGGGTTGTCATAAGAATGTATCTTAGGATGGAGAAGTGGGAACCCCATGGAGGGGTGTGTCTGAATTTGGTAGCTCCATGGACCGTGTGTATTGTATTTATCATTCTGGGGTCAGCTTGACGTGCCGGAATCTCTGGATGGCCCGTGACACTGAAGCTTTCCCAGAAAGCTTTCAGAGACAGGGTAGCGGGCGTGGTAGTGGGAGCTGAGTGGCCCGGTGGACACCTTCGGGGCAGAGCAGGCAGCGGCGCAGAGAAGTGGCCTGGGGGCAGCGACAAGCCAGGGAGAGAAGCAAGCGGGGTGTCAGGACAAGTTTCTCTCTCTGTGCAGCTCACATTTAAGGATGGGGACTCCACTGGCCAGGAATGGAAGAGGCCCATGTCCCTTTTGGATACAACCGGAGACCCAGTTCAAATTGTTTTTAAGAATGGTAAGAGCTTCTTTAGTTAAGAGGTGGAATGAGCCTTCGGGCTGAATGTGTTAAAGATATATCCGGCATTTCTTGGTTAAGCCGTCTCACCCCCAAGAGATGGGGCAGGAGAGGTCACTCACGAGGAGTCATAGGAGGCTGCAGATGGCCTGTGGATGACCAAGAAGACATGTCGGTGTCCTGCAGGCTGTCACCAAACAACATGGCTGGTCACCAGAGCCCCCCGCGGGCCTGTGAGAAACACAGAGCCAGGGCTGCCAGTCAACATCACGAGGCGCCTGGGTGCTGGCTTCTTTAGGACACCTCAGTGACGTGCCAGGAGTTCCCAGGGTCGAGCAAGATGGCGACTGGCTGGCCCGATCGTGCCGGCTCGTCAAGCCCCTTAATTTGGCGTTTAACTGACGGATAGAAGCAGGTGCTCTGCCCATCTTGTCTTAAGACCAGGACCGTCTTTCTTCAACCAGCGCCCGTTTGGAAACCTCGGTTTTGTTCCTTGCATTACTTTCATCACCTAAAACATCCTGGACCTTCAGGAGCGCTCATAGTACAAGTAACCGGAGAAACTGGCAGACATTCGCAGTACACACGACCAAAGACCCACAAAGTCCTTATTAAAGTGATTTCAGCTGTAGCTGCCTGGTGCTCACAGTAATCCTAAAAAATAGCCTCTGTTGTTATCCCCACTTTACAGATGAGGAAACTGAGGGTAAATCACTTGCCTGCAGCTGTGCAGCAGGTGAGCGGAGAAGCTGGCATTCCGGCCCTGCCTGTCTGACTCCGTCACGTCAGAGCTCAGGGATCCGTGAGCGATGCACTGAGGTGCTTGAAGTGTGACTGGGCAAAGGGTAAGAAGACAAACATGATGAGGTGCCAGTTTTTATTTTCAAATTAGCAAACACTCATTTTTTTTATTACTCTACCCGTCGCTGGTGACAGCACTCATATGCCACTATGTGAAAGAATAAATTGCCCTAAACAGTTGAGAAATCAATGTGACAGTATGTAATAAGCACCATAAAGCTGAATCAGGAATTTTACATCTAGGAATCCATCCTGAGGGAAGGATCTAAGTAAAAAACAAGCAGAGATTCACAGTGTGGTGAAAAAATCATGCAGGGGTAGAGCTGTGGAAGAAAGAGTAAGGGTTGTCATACACCTGTGTGGATTCGTGGGAAAGCATGAAAAATTATGCTTGGAAGGAGTGCTTAATACCAATGGGAAATGGGCACCTTATATTAGGTGGAAAGGGCAGAGTCAAAATTATCTGCACAGTATCATCTGAATGACACCACCCCCACCCCCAGAGGAGACATAGAAAAAAAGGAAACATTAGCCCCTGGGTGATGGGATCATGTGTGATCAGTTCTCTTTTTGCAGACATTTCTCAATTCCTCAACTTTTCTAGAACGACAGCATTCATTTTTTGACAGGTCTTAATTTCCTAAGTAGAAAACTATTCCTTAGAAGGAGCTGCCTGGCACAGCTGAGTGGTACTCAGCCTCCACGCCCGAGGTGTTGCTGTTCGCGTTTCGGACGCGAACCCTTTCCTTGATGCCATGCTGGAGGCTCCTAGGGCTTCTGTGATTGTTTTCTTAGCCCTGAAGTGGTGCATCTCGTTTTTTGCGTTAATTTCCCTAAATAGGTTTTTCCCTTGCAATTAAAAGCAGGCAGCAATATCCTTCATCCTTGAAAAGTGATGCTTGAGTCTGCTAATTACTTTCCCTCGTGTTAAATGCTTGCGCTGGAGATGGCCTGCAACTGTTCTATAATCTCAGATACCACTGATGTGAGGACACTAAGAGGGATGCCCTGGTGTTTTCCTCAGAGACCATTCGAGTATCTTAGATATTGAGATGTTTCTGAGGCTGGTACTTGAGAACAGGACTTGAAAAACGTAACGTGGGCTCTAGTGCACATTTGCCTAAACCATTACTTTTAACCAAAGCTGGAACTTTGAACAGTTGTTACAGTCAGGGGGTGGGGGGAGGTAGTGGTAACTTCAAAATTAAATGTTACATGGAGGAGAGGAAATGAAGCAGGTTACACATCATTAATCAGCCCATGCTTGGGTCTCAGTGTCCCCATCAGCAAAATGGGTGGTTGGGAGAATTAAGTCACTCGAGACACATACGCATGGCCGAGCCCTGGGCACGTGGGCAGCTGTCCGCATCGACCTGGTTATGTGGGAGAAGGCAGAGGGCCAGTGGTGCTGGACACAGAGTCAGCATTCCATCAGCAGTTGCTGCCAGTCATCTCTTGTCATTAATGACGCCTGACTCAGAAGAGGAAACCGGTGACTATTAG
The DNA here is from genome assembly GCA_029783875.1 of Phataginus tricuspis. Lineage (NCBI taxonomy): Eukaryota > Metazoa > Chordata > Mammalia > Pholidota > Manidae > Phataginus > Phataginus tricuspis. Next base: position 5,116,159 of record JAQQAC010006904.1, on the reverse strand, counting down.
TTGAACAAATAATAGAAAGTCATGATAAGTTACAATAATGACAGGTGGTTGGTACCACTTTCGCTCCGGCTTGGAGCAGTTGCAGAGCCTGCCTGCCCTGTGCTAAGCATGCACATTCGGACACTTCCAGCCAGCCCTGCCCTGGCCGTAGCTTCTTGGTGCCTCTCTGAGGAGGGCGTATCAGCGAGCGCGGGCACCTGCCCCACCCAGCCGCAAGCCCTATACACCCTGGCGGGCATGCCTCCAGATTTGGCTTGAACCTCTGCTCCCAGTGCTCTCGGGGCCTCGCTCAATTCTGTATTGGCGTGGGTCTGGCTTTTAGGAAGACTTGGACTTTCTCCTCGTGATTCCCATGTTTCCCTGGTACCAGCATTCTTTTGTCCCCGTGTTCAGCCACCCCACGCGGCTCACATTTCTCTATGTTGCCTTCCAGGATAGCGTGAGAGCCTTCCTCACATGTCCTGCTGAGGGCCCACGTGGGCAGTCTAGGAGCTCCTTCTGCCCCCCTCCCCTCAAAAATTCTTAATATCTTAAATCATTTTAAATGGGTATTTAATCCAGTAACTAAGTTAGAGACCAAATGCCAGCTGATATCAGCAGGAAGCCAGGGCGACCGCTGAATTCTTGGCCTTGACTCACACGGATACTCTGCTTGTCAAGTCTTGTTAGTCTCGCATCAAGACAGGCAGGGCCCCGTGGCTTTCGCGGGTCCCCCTGAGCATGAGTGTTTCGGTTCTGAATCTCTGTGGCTTCTCACCGTGCTGGTTTTGGAAAAGGCCTGGGCCCCCGTGCTGCCAGCTTCCCCCTGCAGCTGCCCTGCTCCTAGACTGCCCGCACCTGGGCCAGCGCAGGAGGGGAGGTTGTGGCCATCTTGACCTGCCTGTCCCTCCCCTTGCCCAGCCTTTGCTGAGGTCTAAGCTTCGGGCCAGTTTCTCAGTGACGGCCGAAAAGCATTCCTCTGGCAGCAGATACGTCAGCACACAGGAGCTCGGCGCTTTTGTTGTTTGCCTTCAGGTCATGCCAGTGCCCAGGGCAAACTGCCGTCATTATAGTCTTGGCCCTCCTGGGCTCCTAGCACCGGGGCCTTTGCTTCCTGGGGCTCACAGTACTGGGGTCTTGGCTGTCAGGGTCTCAGAGCGTGAAGTCCTTGTTTTCCAAGGCTCTGAAGAGGCCACTGCTCTGGGGGGAGCCCTTGGAAGGCTAGACCCCTTTCCTGCATGTAGCCGTAGCCCCTCCTGTACCTAGGGCCTGGTTCACTTTGTCCTCCCTCTTGACTGGGAACAGGTGGTCCGGGCTGAGGAGCAGCCCAGCATCCTGCTGAGAAGGTGGATACAGGCAGCTTAGCTATTGCAGATCTGAAGTCTTGGCTCATTCATTTTGGGGTTCTAATTTGAAGCATCAGTGATTTCAATTTCAGGCTAAAAAAAGATTCAGAATCACTTCAGGGGACCACGGCTGCTGTGCTCAAGGCTCCATGGTACTGGCAGATGGCAGTGCACTGGGTTAGAGACAGAAATGAGCCACGGTCAAGGGCACAGGCTATACAGTGTGATCTGGGTTTGAATCCAGCCTCTGTCACTTCTTCACTGTGCGAAGTGAACTTGGGCAAATCCCTCATCTCTTGGCCTCAGTTTTTTTAAACTGTAAGTAAAGTAGTGTGTGAAGCACATGGCACTTCCTGGCAGAGTGAGCTCTTAACAATCGGCAGCAATTGTACGAATCGCTTCTGCTGTTTCATTCATTCATTATTGCAACATAACGTTGGGTGCCCACCCGGTGCTGGGCTTCTGTGTGTTGTGGGGAGAAAGGGCATGACTCAGACACAGTTCCTTGGGGACTTCACAATCTGAAAAGCAGAGTATGGTGAGGGCCCCAAGGTAAATCAGGAAAGGGGCTCCATAAAAGAGATGGTGTCGCCACCATGCTTTGATAAGTAAGTGGTGTTTCTACAGGCAGAGCTCCGCAGGAAGGGCTCCACAGGGGAAGCTTCGGGCGTCGGGAACTCTCAGGGTGGATTTGGGGCATGGTCGGATGTTATAGAGCCGGAGGTTCCTGGGGCTGGTCCAGGGAGGGCCGGGCATGGTCATTCAAGTCTGCTGGACTGTGTGTGACTGGTCAGCGGCAGCGAGCCGCTGATGGAAGGGTGTGGGTGGCGGGACCTCTCCATGGTGCTGAATCTTTCTGGGGTGCTGGGCCTCTCCCTGGTACTGAAACTCTCCAGGGCGCTGGAACTAAGAGCTGGGAGGGTGGGGCCTGGTGGCGACCTTAGCACTTCCCCTGCCTCTCTCCCTTCACCTCCATCCCTGTGTCCAGTGTCCTTGGCCTGTCTGGGCACAGCAGCTTGTTATTCAGTGAGGGTGCTTGCCTGCTTGGCGGGGAAGTCCCTTCTGGGAGAAGGGTGAGGGACCAATGTGGTTGAGCACCTCCGGTGTCCCGTGCTCCGAGCCAGCCTCACGTCACCACTGAGGTTTCAGCTTATGCATCGCTTCTCAGAGAGGCCCCCTCAGACCCCCTCTGTTGCCTCTGGCTCTGCCACTCACACTCAGAGTTTCCTGCGCCATCAGAATCATCCCATGTTTTGGACGGTTGACTTTCTGTCCATCTCCCTCGGGAGAATGCCTGCTCCCCATGAGCTGGAGAGTTCATCGACCTGGTCCCTGCTGTGTTTCAGCACCCGGCACAGTGCCTCACAGAACAGAGGCTCCAAAAACATGTTCAGTGATGGACACTCCTGGGAAGCAGAGGTTTCTTGCCCATTTCGCAGGTGTGAAACTGAAAAGTTAGCGTGTCAGAGCCCCACGGGGAGAGCTGAATCTAGGTTGACTCCAAAGCTTGGATCTGGCTGATGCCCTAGGTAAGTCCTGAGCCACTGAGATGTAACCCTCTACCCACCTTTCTCAACCCAAAGAGGATGCTTTAGTCCCAGGCCCAGTCTTCCGCAGCAAGGTCTTCAGGAGGCACTGTGAGCTGAGACTGCTGCATTGGGAGCTCCTGGTTGAGGGCTCTCTACTGCACCCCTTGACTCCTGAAAGGAGCCCTCCTGGGGCCTCTGCACCTGCCCGCCTTCCCTGCTTTCCTCCCACTCGCCCACCTCCTGGTGCGCTCGGCAGGCCCTCGTTAGCATGGATTTGTCTCTGTCTGCAGTGCCCTTTTGTGGGGAGTTTCATGAAACAAGCAGTTAGGTTGGCAAATGAACTGAAGGAAGGCCTGTGCTCAGTACCCTGTAGGATCTTTTAATTGACAAAGCCTGTCAGTCCTGGGAATTAGGGTATGTGCGTGCCAACAGTAAGTGGAGTTGGAATGAGAGGGGTTGGGGGTAGGGGACGCAGAGGACCATAGTTACTATCTGATGCTGTAAGGTCCTGAGAATGGTCTCCTTGCTTTGGTGCCATGAGCCCAACCACCCACCAGGAAATTTCCTACCCTCTTCCACCCAGGACCTTTGGTTTCCTGTGACACTCTCTTCAGTGCACCCACTCTGTGCTCAGTCCTCCGTGGGCAGGTCTGGAGGGTCACGGAGACAAAGGGAAGCCATCCCTGCCCTTGACAGGCAAGCAGGGTTGGGGAGGGAGGCCCATGGCCTCTGTTGGGACTTGGGGCTGGGGCAGAGAGGAAGGAACAGCTTGTTTAGATGGGTGAGGGAGCTGGTACATTATGCCTGGTCTGGAGGTGATGGAGAGGCCTTGACCCTGCCCCCCCTGCCCCCCCACTCCCTCCCCATCTTCTGGATGCCACACCACCTCCCACCCCCGGCACTTGCCTTTCTTGCTCACATGCTCTTTCTCTTTTGCCCAACCTCCCCACCCCCTTCCTCCCTATTCCTCTCTTCCAGCTCCACCTCATCTACCTGCTACTCACCCTCATATCTCTGCTTGCAGAGGCCCCCTCAGGAAAGCCTTCTGACGGTCCCCCAAGACACCACTCCAGTGCCTGCCACTGCCCCTGCTGGCCCCTTAAGTTCTGTGAGACACGGGGCCAGCTGGAACCAAGCACAGGACAGGCACTCAGTCGGTCCCCGTTAGGTGGTAGAAGGTACTGCAGGGGGAGGGCACAGCCTGGATAGCGACTTGGAGACAGGAACCTGTAGGAATGCGCAGGGCATGTCAGGCCCAGGAAGGAGGAAGAGGATGGGGCCTCCATCTCAGAGGTGGGGGGGGGTCTTGAATGCTGAGCTGTCAAGGGGTCTCACTCTGTTGCAGAGGCAAGCCACCTCCAAAACTTTAGCAGGGACTTGTGTGGCTTGCCTATCGCCAGGCTGGAGCGTTGCTGGAGAGGGGAGGTAGAGGCAGAGAGACCAGATTGGAGACCGCTGCCCTTGAGAAGCAGGTTAGAGCAGGGCTTCAAAGCACAGTCCTGGGGGGCAGCCTGCCTTTCTCCGAATCCAACTCCTCTACCTATGCACTGTGTGCCTTTGGACTAGTTATACAACCCCTCTGTCCCTCGATTTCCTCATCTGGAAAGCGGGAATAAGAAGAGCACCTATCTCACAGAGGCTTGTGAAGGTCCAGCGAGTCAGTATGTGTGAGGCATGTAGACAAAGCCCACAAGCACCGTGCAAAAGGGGCCGTTACTATCGTTGCTGGTGTGGCCATGGGAGGGGTGCAGAGCCTTCCCAGCCCCCAGCCAGGACCCTGCTCCCCCGTGGCAGGGGCTCACCACCAGGGAACCTCCCCCCAGCGGGATCCCCGTGCTGAGGTCAGGGGTGAGCCCTGTGAGGCTGCCAGCTGGGCTTTGCCAGCTCAGCAGGGGCCTGGGACAGGAGGGTGGGTGGGAAAAGGCGGGAGGGCGACCATCTGCCCATTAGCCAACCAGAAAGTAGCTGCCATTCGTGAGGGACCAGGAGATGCTCCCGGCCTGAGCAGGGGATGCCAGGACAGGCTGGGGCCCAGTGCATCCATGCCCACTCCAGTCCCACAGGCTTTATAGGGGTTATACGTGTCTCCGCTCTCAGGATATTTGAGGGCTTAAAGTCAACTCTGCCCCATAGGTGCTTTTGGTGACTTTCTTTTGCATCAGTATTATTCCTTTATGGCTGGTACAAGTCACGTCTGCCCAGGTAGAAGTGGAAATACAGAGAGGCTGGAGGAAGAGGTCACGTGATGCTGTCAGGAGGTGGGGTTACTAGGATGGGGTTTATATTCTCAAACTTTATGTATGTCTGGTAGAGATATGTGTACTGTGTACACATATTGTTACATGTGTACACGTGTACTTTTTTCATTGTGTTTATCTTTTTTTATTGTAAAATACACATAACCATAAAACTTATCATTTTAACCCTTTTAAAGCATACAACCAGGGACATTTCGTATGTTCACAATGTTGCGCAACCATCACCTTGATCTAGTTCCGGAATGTTTTATCATCCCCAAAAGACACTGCGTCCCCCTAAACTGTTGCCCCCCTACCCCCAGCTCCTCCCAGCCTCAGGCAAACACTGGTCCGCTTTCTGTTTCCATGGATCTGCTGCCGGTCTGGGCATTTCATATACGTGGGGTCCTATAGCGGGCGGCCTTCTGGGCCTGGCTCCCTTCACTCAGCACAGTGTTTTCAAGGCTCAGCCGTGGTGCAGCGTCTCGGGGCTTCATTCCTTCGGTGGCCAAATAGCCACCGTCCGGAGAAGGCACCTTCTGTGCATCCAGTCGGCAGTCGATGGACATTTGGGTCGTTTCTACCTCCTGACTATCGTGAATTAAACTACTATGAACATGAGTGAACAAGTACTTGCTGGAGTCCCTGTTTTCAGTTCTTTGGAGCAACTTGCTGGGCCATATGGTGATTCTCTGTTGAAATGCCAGGTGTTCAGGAGCGCTTTGTAAACGGCCACCTCATGCTCAGCTTGGAGGGGGAAGCAGGACAGCTGATGAGGGGAGCTAGCCGGGGCCCCCAGGGACAGGACACAAAGCCACCAGCAAGTTCGCTGCTGGGCAGCCTGTGCTGACTGCAGACAACATGAACAACAGCGCCGACGCTGCCGTGGGAAATGCCCACGTTGCTGAGCACGTCCCGCGGGCTACCCTCCACTGTCAGGGTTTCACATGCGTGGACTTGCTTAGTGCTTAGTTTGGCTTGCAAAGCGCCGTCAGCTCCTTTTTCTGCATGAGGAGGCTGTGGCGCCGAGAAGAGTCTCGTGTGTCCACAGACACACAGCGAGTGAGTGGCCCAGGCAGGCACTGCTTCAGAGAAGTTGTGAACTTCTCTGCCGTATGTCCTGGAATAAGGGACAGAGTAAAGGGACTGGCCAGGGAGGGACGAGGTGGGCCAGAGGGTTGGGGGAGGCTTCCTGGGCTGGGGGACAGCAACAGAGGCCACCTCCCAGTGCCAGTGTGAGCATGAATGAGACAGCCACCTAAAGCATCTTGCCCCACATCCTGCATGCAACTAACCAAGGGGCAGGGCCTTGAGAGGTGGGGCATGGAGGTGGGGACATCTCTAAGGGCCGTGACATCTCCTGAGCCTGCCAGGGGAGGCAGGACATGCCTCAAAGGGCTGTGCCTTCCTGTGGGTGGTCAGATGTGCATCTGCCGTGAGAGTCAACATCATGACCCCAGACCAGGAGCCACCCCACCCGCTCTGCTGCTGCTGCGGGTGGCCAGCTTGAGCCAGACACCAGGCAGGCCGCCTCATGTGGGCGTCTCATTTCTCACCCCTGCTGGCACCCGGATGTCAGCTCTTGATATTCCCATTATGCAGAGGAGGAAGGTGAGACCTAGGAAGATCATGGGATCTGCCCAGGCTCACACAGGTCTCCCCACGGGGTTGGATCTTGAACCTGGAGCTTGGACTCGAGGGCTGCAGTGTCCCCTGCACCATGGGGTCGGTCTTGACCCTGGGGCTGGACTCGAGGGCTGCAGTGTCTTTTCAAGGTGGGTCTAATCACCCGCCCAGAGACCCAGCTGGAGACAGTGAAGTATTTCAGGGCTGGAGGAGACACACTGAGCAAGCACACGGAAAGTCCATGAAAGGTGAGGGTCCCTGGGGGGCTTCCTGGAGGAGGTGAGGGGACAGGGTCTTTCAGCATAAAGGGGAGTTGGTTATGGATGGAAACAAAGCAAAGGTGTCCCATTTCCTCAATGTTCCCCAACAGCGTTATTCCAGAACTCTCTGTACAACTTAGCGAACTCAGTTCAAACTGGCTCAGCATGCAAAGGGAATTTATTGGTTCGAGTAACTGAAAAATCCCGAAGATGTTTGGCTTCAGGCCCAGCTGGATCTAGGTGCTCAGCGGTGTGCCCAGGATCTCCCTCCCTCCCTCTGCTCTGGCTTTCTCTGTGTCGGCTTTGTTCTTGAGCAGGTTCTCCCCACAAAGGTAGGTGGCAGACACAGCCTCCAGCTGCTCCAGGTTCTCACCCTTTTGGTCGAGGAACCCCAGCAGAAAGAGAGCATCTCGGTGGCCTGCCTCGGGTCCCGTGTCCACGTTGACTCAACCGGAGAAAGTGCTGACTGGCCAGGCTGGGATACATGCCCTCCCAGAGGCGATAGGATGGTCAGGGGGGATGTGGGCTGGCTCCCAAAGGAAGGTCGAGTTTCAGGGATGGAGGAAAACAAATTGCTGGCAGGCAGATTCAGCAGCCAGCCAGTCCCTGTGCAGCCCAGCAAGGTGGCTGTGATGGACTTCTGCCTCTCCAGGCTCACTGTACGTGATCATCTCCATGGGCCCACTGAGCCCTGATGCTCATACAGAACTCTGGGTTCTCTGCGGGAACACAGGGCTTCTGATTCCCACAAGCCAGTGACACAGACCCTGTGACAAGCTGGGGCCAAGGGGCCATGCATTTTATGTTCAACAGAGTATCCAGATCTGGTCCCAAGGACAGGCGAGGGCGCCTTGTAAGATCTGCCAGGTCCCTTTCCCGGCCTCCCCAGGTCAGCTGGGGTTCCCGGGCTAAGAGCTCTTCTCCTCTGGAAGCCTTCTGCCAACGGCTCCTTTTCAGAGCGTCATCATTGAAGTCTTGTCTCAGCTGGCAGAGGTCATGTTCCCGGATCACTTAGGTGCTGAGGTCCAGCACGCCTGTGTGTCTTCTGTCTGGACCTTAAAGGCTCCCTTGCAGTTTAGCAGAAAATAGTGGAGTGTCTAGAAATCCAGATGGTGGCTCTGAGTCTCCATGTTGCAGTTGTCAAGAGCAAAGAGTGAAGCGCTTTTCTTATGAAGAATAGAGGTAATGCAGTCATCTGTGCGGCATCCTTTTGTCCATCTGTCCATCTGTCCATCCATCCCTTCATCCATCCATTCATTCATCCCTTCATCCATCCATATCCATCCATCCATTCATCTGTCCGTCCATCCATCTATGCATTCATCCATCTGTCCATCCATACAGGTATCCATCCATTTCGTCTGTCCATCCATCCATTCATTCATTCATCCATGGGTTGGAGAGGTGATTTATTGCTTCCTGCCCTCCCTCCAGCCACTCCTCTATTTCACCTGCCAAAGAGGAGGAGCTTTGCCCAGTTTGATGTTTTTTGTGATACAGATCCTAGCAGAAGGGGAGAGAGAGTCAGGCCTAAAGAAACTGAGGAAAGAAGGAGGTTTGGGCAGAGCTGGTCCAAAAACAGGAATAGGGGTGCAGAGGCCCTGAGGGCTCACGTTCACACACAGGTTGTAAAAGGTGGGGCTCCTGAAAGATACTACTTGGTGCTTCAGGCTACATTCCCTTTAATAATTGGAGGAATCCCACTGAGGACAGGAAATCCTACTTACTATCTGTTTAGTGTCTGGACTGTGATTTTTTGAAAATCATTTTAGGCATGGACTGGACCACATGGGCTCCTGGTGTGTGTCTGGGTCACACACATGCAGACTTGTTTTGAGCAGCCTTTACATAGGGTTGGGCCTTGAGCTAATGGCTGGAGAAAACACAGATGGTCAGACCCCTTTCTTCTTCCCAAAGAGGAGAGCATTGTCCCCTCCCCAGGTTAGTGACAGGTGTGCCCACGCAGAGGCGTCACCCCTCCTCCAGCACCTTCACAGGATGGAAGGAGTGAGGATGGGAACTGGGAACCCTGGGGGGACTGAAGCTCCCGGCTGACCCAGGCAGAGCCAGGAGGGACAGCCCTTGGGCTCCACGTGTACTGGGAGGTGAGCCACACCGTGTCATTAATGTGGGGCAGGGGGCCCCAACTTGTGAGAACTCAGGCTGTTCTGACAAATGACCAGAGTCTGGGGGACATCCACAAGGGACGTTCATTTGTCATAGGTCTGAGGCCAGGGACACCAGCCAGTTATCTCCTTGGTTTGCAGGCAGCTGTGTCCTCGGGTGGTGTCCTCTGGTCCCTTCCTCTCATAAGGGCACCAATCTCGTCTCGGGGACTCCACCCTCACGGCCTCATCTAACCCAAACCACCTCCTGATGTCCCATCTCCAAATACCATCCCATTCGGGATGGGACTTCAACATAGAAATTTGGGGATAGCACAGACATTCAGTCCATAAGAGTGTGCTTGGGAAACACGCTTCCTGGGCCTTTGACCCTCAGACCAAGCTGAGGGCATGTGTCAAACCGCCTGAAGGACTCAGCCTCTCCAGCCAGTGGGGAAACCATCTTCCCAACTGAGACGCAATCAGTTACACTGAGTGGCCAGTTCAGGGGGGCGTGCAGGGGCTGGGAGCCACACAGCATTGAGAATACCAGTGACAGCCCTGCCCATGGCTGAGCACCTAATAGGTGCCAGGACCTCCCTCCACCCACCAGTCTCCCAAGGGAGTGGCAGTGTGCCCCTTGGCACCCTAGGCAGTTGAGGGTCCTTGCGAGGGAGCAGTGGGGCAGGACTTGAACCCAAGCCCAGCCAAGAGCTCATGGCTCTTGAACATTGTGCATCCTGCTACTGGCACCAAGGAGGTGGCCCTGAGGGCTGGCAGGGAGCCTGGCACCTGGCTCCTTGCACCCACACCCCAGGGCCTGGTGGCAGGCCACCGTCCTGACCCTGCAGCACCCTCGTGGGGTCAGCAGCAACTGGCTTCCACTCCCATGTCCCAGCCTCATCTGTTCCGGGCAGAAATTGTGTTTGTTGTCAGTTAATTTTCCAGGACTATCATTCACTGAGCCTCCTGGATAGAATGGCCTGATTGGCTTGTTTTGTTTGTGTTTTTGTTTTTGTTCTGAGAACAGGCTGTGTGCCCAGCAGCCCTGGTAGCCCCACCCCAGCCTGTGACCCCTCAGCACTAGAATTCTGGTGTCCACCCTGTCCACCCCTGCAGGATGCTGTCACCGAGACCTTTTGACCATCTGCATGTCCGTTGTCCCTGCTTGACTGGGGTCACCGTAAATGGAGTCACCTTCACCTCATTTGTTTATCCAGCTATGGGTGCAGGTGCTGGTGCAGAGCATGGCTGTTGTTTGGTGGCTGGAAGGAATTAATCGAACGGTCATAGCGAACTAGGACTCGGTGACTGTGTGGAGTTTGGCCAGCAGGTCTGGGCATGGATTCTGAATGCCATCCTTTGTCCAGCTTTGCTTAGATTCAGCCTGTCTCTGGGAGACCCCCTAGAAAGGTGCGCCCTCAGCAATCACCTTTCTTTTACCTACAGCAGGAATGGGGATCACCCCTTGCTCAGAGCCGGAGCTGGCCTGGGGGAGGGGCTCCCAGTCCTTACCGCTGCCCCTGGAGGTGTCCGGGCTGGGAACCATTCGGGAAATAGTGGGACAGGTTCCAGGAGTAGCGAAGTTGGAGGGAAAGAAGTGGAACCCTGTGTGATTCCAACTCTGTAAGACCCCCTGGAGCCATCAGGTCCATAGAGACAGAGGTTGGGGGTTGGGGCACTTA
>JAQQAC010006904.1:5039996-5104892 GCA_029783875.1 Phataginus tricuspis | reverse complement strand
ATACCTAATTCTTTCCTTTTCATTATCGAGTTTCTCCATAAGGGCTGGGTGCTGCGGTGGTCTCCACCGTGTCCAGGGAGTTGGTCTTCTACTGCCCTGTTGGGGGAGGGGTCTCTGTCTCTCTCTCTGTCTCTCTGACCTGTCATTATGGACTCTCAGGATTTTGCATGGTCAGTGTGTCTAAGTCAGTTGCAGACATTATTCTCTTTGATGCCCGGATTGTCCCATCCTGGCCCAGGGCAGCCCCCTCCTGCTGCTGCCTGGGTCAGGGGGCCCCAGGGGCTCGCTCCGGCCCTCTGCCTGCCTCGGCCAACCGCTCAGTGCGGTGACCTCTGTGGGACTAAAGGAGCCCATGTAATAAACTGTGCTCAGAGACCCAGCTTCCCAGGTCCCATAGAGCTGAACTGTGTCCTTATCCTCTGTCCTATCTGCCCCTCCCAGAGGCCTTCCACGTCAATACTACCTTACTTCAAAACAAAAAAAAAATAACGGTTTTCTGGAGCTCCCCTGGACTCTTACCCATTTTCCTCTTTCTGTAGACTGACCATCATAGTTACCATGTGCACTGAGGGGTGGCCATGTGCAGGATTGGCACCAGGCCCGGGGCATGTGTCCAGCCACCACCCCCAGACAGGGGTCTCCAGGTGGCATCAGGTGTGATTGGGGGTGGGGGAGTATTTTGTCATAAAAGGAGATTCTATAAAATAATCAAAATTTAGATTTTTCTCAAGTAAAGAACCCCCTGGTGGAAGCAAGATTGTGGGTCTGCCTCAAGGTGCCTCCCAGCCTGCCTCCCACAGCTGTGGCTGTTCAGAGCTTGGGCCCCGCCTGGGGTCACTGGCCCGCCTGAAATCCAGTGTGGTCCAGTCTTCTGGGCTTGAGGAACGAATCACGTTCACACGTTTAGCATCTAAATGGAGCGTTTCTTGGAAAAGAGTGAACATTTTCATTGTACTTTTAAAACATTAAGTGTTCAGAGTCATAAATTTTTTCTCTCAAAAATAAGCGGAATCTAATCATTCGGCTTCCACATGTGATTCTGAGAAACGTCATCCAGAGAATTGCCTTCGGAAATGGGCTTTTTTCTGAGATGATGGGCTGCAGACAGACCAAGCTGGGCGTGATCCGATTACACCACAGATTTCAGCCCCTGAGACTCAAGCGTGGGAGGCCTGGCGTCCGTGGGGGCCTTAGAGAGAGGCAGATTAGATCAGGGGTCCCCACTCCCTCCTCTGGGGACATGGGTATTTACAAGCCCTCTACCCACCCAGGAGGCAGCCTCCATGCCCTGCCCCCAGGTTAGGACAGATGCCCGGCCGTGCCCCCACCACATGGCCTGTCCTGCCACCCCCACAGGCACTGTCTCCGTTGCCCGCCCTTGCACAGAGCTCGCTGTGTGCCTCGCTCACGGGGCTCAGTGAGTCCACGGACACCCAGCGACTTTGTTAACGCAAGGAGCCAAGGTCCCAACCGCCATCCCCGTGATGGAGAAGTCCGTGCTGATTTGGAGAGGAAAGGGGAGGGGTGTAGGGGCTGGGAGCATCCCCGTGGTACCACCCACAGGCTCCCCGCCCTCCAGCCAGACAGCACTTGCACCATCTAAGAGCCTGGAAAGCCATGGACTGCTCTTCCTCCTTGCTGGCAACTGGGCCTTACTTATTCTAGAAAATTCCTCATCTTTCCAAAGGCCCTGGCAGAACTTCTCCTGGTGGTTGGCTGCAGCGTCCAGGTCAGCTTCCTCAGAGCTAGTGAAGGCCTTTGCGGCTGCTTACATCCATTCCTGTGTGTCCACGGCGGCTTCTCCCACTCGGACAGAGCCCAGGGGGGTCGCGTCCAGAATGGAGACTTCCCCGCCTCCCTCTGCCACCAGTCCTACTGTTTCCAGTCCCCTGGGTGCCAGTCCTCTAGATGCCGGCCAGCCTCTCAGAAGCTTCACAGGTGCCCATCAGAGGGACCAAAGAATACATGGGCACAAGTCACCAGCCGCCCCTGTCGGAGTGCCTCCTACACACCTGCCCTCTGGGGCAGCTTCCCAGGGCTGCCAGAAGAAAATACCCAACTGACGGGGGTGGGGGGCCAAACAACAGAAACCGTTCTGGAGGCCAGAAGCCCCCAGTCCAGGTGTCGCAGGGCCGCGCTCCCTCCAAAGGCTAGAGGAGGGTCCTTCCTGCCCCTTCCAGCTTCTGGGGCTCCGGGCATTCCTGGCTCATGGCTGTGTCCCTCCAGCCTCTGCCTCTGCGGTCATGTGGCCCCTCCTCTGCAGCCCTCCTCTTCTCTTCTTACAGGGACACCAGCCATTGAAGTGGGGCCACTATGACCTCATCTTGATCAGTCACCTCTGCAGAGACCCTATTTCCAAATAGGGGCACATCTGAGGTAGAGGGTGGACATGGACTTTAGGGGCCACCATTCAACCCCCTACATCCTCTTTGCTGACATAACACGCAACTTCCAGTATTTTTCCCTGAGGAGCTGGTGAAGTTTTTACTAAACCCAAGGAAGTGAAACCTTTACCGTGCGCGCCTGGAGGACACTCAGAGGGCAGTGGTGAGTGACAGGACGGAGGGCTCAGCCTGCTGTGGGGTCTCGAGCCCCTGGCTTCCACTGGTCCGTTGCTGTTCCTGCCGAGGCTGGACAGCCCTAGGTGTGCCCCCCACTAGCCCCCGCTGGCTGTGGGCCGAGCGCCCTGCCATCATCTCTGGGCTCAGGGAACACCCAGTGTGGTCCAGTTTGTCGTTTTAGGACCCACCATTGCCTTTGGCCCAGGCACGGACTGGAGATGGACCCCTGCTGGGCCTGTGGTCCCCGCAGGAAGGACAGCCCAACGCCCTGGCCCCGGCCAGCCGGCTGCGTGCGCCAGCCCCCCACCCACATGAGGTCTTGGAGCTGCTTGTCCCCCACTCCCTGCAAACCCCCAATCCCTGGGGAAGCCTCCACCGTCCCCTCACCATCCACAGAACCCCGGGGCTCTAGTGTTTCGTTTCTCACTGCAGACGGGGCCGGCAGAGCCAGGCAGGGGGGCCGGAGGCCCTGTTCCTTACTTTTACATGAATGCGAGGGGTTTTTTTCTTTTAAATACTTTTTTTATGGAGGTACATAAAATAAACAAATCTTAGTGTACAGCTCGATGAATTTTGATGTGTGTGTACACTCTCGTAGCCATCACCCAGATCAAGATATCAAACATTCTCACTGATTTTTTCTTTTCCCTCCATCACCTATGTCACCCATCCCCTCACGCCCCTCCCCCATGGCAACCACCAGTCTGTTCTCTGTGTTTATGAGTCTGTTTCTGTGTCATTTGTTTTTTATGTTCCACATATAAGTGAAGTCATAGGGTATTTGTCTGTCTCTGCCTGACTATGCCACTTAATATAATACTCCCTAGGTCCATCCATGTTGTCACAAATGGCAGGATGTCATTCTTTTTTAGGGCTAATATTCCATTGTCACATGTACCACATCTTCTCTATCCATTCATCTGTCAAAGGACACTTCGGTTGCTTCCATTATAAATAATGGTCCGATAAACATAGGGGTACATAGATCTTCAGATTAGTGATTTTGTTTTCTTTGGGTAGATTCCCAGAAGTGAAATTGCTGGGTCATATGGTATTTCTATTTTTTGTTTTTTGAGAAACTTCCATGCTGCTTTCCATAGCGGCTGCACCAATTTGCAGTCCCCACCGCCTGTGTAGGAGGGCTCCGTGTTCTCCACAACCTCACCAACACTTACTACATCTTGCCTTGTGGATAATGGCTGGTGAGAGGGGACATCTCGTTGTGGTTTGAATTTGCATTTCCCTGATGATTAACGATGTGGAGCATCTTTTCATGTGCCTGTTGGCCATCTGTATGTCTTCTCTGAAAAAATGTCTATTCAGTTCCTCCGACCATTTTTTAATTGGAATATTTGGTTTTTTGGTGTTGAGTCATATGAGTTCTGTATATATTTTGGATGTTAGCCCCTTATTTGATATATCTTTTGCAAATATATTTTCCCATTCAGTAGGGAGCCTTTTCATTTTGTTGCTGGTGTCCTTTGCTGTGCAGAAGCTTTTTAGTTTGGTGTTGTCCCACTTGTTTATCTTTGCTTTTGTTTCCCTTGCCTGGGGAGTCACCTCCTGAAAGAAGTTGCTAATTCCAATGATCAAGAGCTTTACTGCCTATGTTTTCTTCTAGTTTTATGGCTTCAGGTCTTATACTTAGGTTTTTGATCCCAGAAATAAACCCACACTTACATGGTCAATTAATATAAGACAAAGGAGGCGAGAGTGTGCAATGGGGAGATGACAGTCTCTTGTACAGTAAATGGTGCTGGGGAAACTGGACAGTTACATGCAGAAGAATGGAACTGGATCAGTTTTACACCATACCCAGGAGGCCCTATTTTTAAAGCCTCTCACAACGTGATGCAACCATCACTACTAGAAGATTTCCATCACCCCAGAAAGGAACCCCATACCCCCCTGGGAGTCACACCCCACCCCACTGCCCTGCGGCCCCTGCACCCGCAGGCCCACCTTCTGTCTCTGCAAAGATGCCTGTTGTGGGCATTTCATATAAATGGATTCATACCTGTGACCTTTAGTGTCTGTTGTCTTTTGCCCTCAAAATGAAGCCCCCTCCCCAAATCAGGGCGATGTACTGACCATTAAGCCCCATCTGTAGAATGGACACTGTCATAAGACTGGCCGCAGGTTGCCACTGAGATGAGACAATTGCAGTCGGCATGCCCAGCGCAGCCCCCCGCCCCTGGGCCAGTTGTGCTTACACGGAGCCTGCGTTACTTCGGCTGGGAACAGACCGCAGAGGCTTGGTCTGAACAGGGATTGTGTGCATCGCATGGGCCCAGAACTCCAGGGGCAATTCCGCAGCTCCGTGAGGCCGCCAAGGGCGAGGCTCCTTCAGGCTGTCAGCATGGCCGTCCTTAGCATGGGGTCACCTTGGGGTCCAAGATGCCCCTTCCTCCCCAACAGGTCATGGGAGTGCTGGGCAGCCAGAAGGGGAAGGGCCAGGAGGAAAAGGGGTACAGGCTTGGACCCCCTCAGAGAGAGCTATCTGAAGCCTCTTGGCCGATCTCTCCTGTCTCATTGGCAAGCACCATGGCTCATGGCCACTTGTAGCAGGAAAGGCAGGCTAGAAAAGGGCTTTCAGAGCCGAGCCCACTGCCCCCCTGCTGCCAAGGCACAGCCAGCGTCCCACAGTTAGGAAGGAGAGAGCAGAAGGATGTTGGCCAACTGAGTATGCCACAGAACTGACCCCCACCTCCCCTACCCAGCCTCTTGTACATCTGGGGAAACTGAGGACAAGAGATGGGCTGGGGACAGTGCGGAGGCCTGTGTACTGCAGGTCTCGCTCAGCTGCATCCTGTCACCAAGCTCAGGGTGGAGTGACAGAGGAGCGATTGCATCTGGGCATTTGCAAAGGAGGGTTCTCCTGGGCCTGCTGCCCCTTCCTGGCCCTTTGCACCCGGTGGACAGCAGCCCGAGGCAATATTTTAGGGGAAGGGAGCAGATATTTAGGCAGGGAGGGTCTAGAGAGAGAGGATGGCTCAGGGAAAAGCGTGTCCAGGACCTTCTGAGCACCACGCAGGGGCCTTTTCCAGTGCTGGTGGGGGTGGGCTTGGAATGCTCAAGGGGGAGGGCCCGCAGAGGGCTGCGCGTCCCCAGGCAGGCCCACTGGGCCGCATTTCCCAGCCGAAGTCAGGCTGCAGTGGGCATGTGAGCAACCTGAAGCCACCCTCTCCCCGCCTTGGCGCTTCCCTCCCGGGCTGGAGTCGACGCCAGGATTAAAATTAATTTCTCTTCCGCTTCCCAACAGTTGTGCAGCCTCTCCCAAGTACATCCTGTCTTTGACTGCACAGAACATGCTCTGCTTTGTCGTACTGGGGCCCGGGAGCCCCAGGACCGGGGTGGTTTACCCAGCTGGAGCCACAAGTGCTGTACCTTCCGCACCTGTTCGCTCCCCTTGTTGAGGGGCCCTCCCAGCCCCTGTCCTGGGGGTGCAGAGGTGGACAGCGCTGCCACAGCCTCTCCCCTCCCCAAGGCCGTGTCCACAGCCAGCCGGAAGGCAGAGGTCAGCGGCCTGCAGCCCTGGCAATCGGGACTGACTGCAGCTCCATGCTGGATGTGGACTGAGCCCCGCCAGACTGGGCTGGGCTGGGCTGGGTGACCTCCCACAGGCCCCGCCTCCGTGTCCTCATCTGCAAAACAAGAAGCCAGATACCTAGCTCTGGGGCTTGCTGCAGAACAGACCAAGGTCCCAGTGAAAAGCAGTGTTTATGTATTCAGGCACTGCTCCCGTATTGTATGCACAGTGCCTTGCAGCACAGAGAACCCTCCCAGCCTCTTTGCCAGGCTGTGCGCAGAGCAGCAAGGGCAGAGCCTACTTTGAAACAGAGAAACTGAGGCCCAGAGAAGTATGGCAGGGAGGGGCCTGGGTGGGGAAGAGAAGGAGGGGGCATATGCCTTTATAACCCAACCCACCTGCCTCCTGCCTTCCTCCTGCCATCAGCTAACAAAGGTCCCCCTCCTCTCCACCCCTGACATGCCCCCTCCACGGAGCCTGCATTAACCATTCACTCCCCACAGTCCTCATGCAGCCCCGTCAGGAATGCCCCCGCTGACCCATGCTAAGATTGAGCTCCCAATTCAGGACCTCCCAGCTTACCTGTGGGGCCCACCCTGCACACGTGGGCTTAACTGCTAAGAGCTTCAGGTTTAAGAAATCTTTTCCTCGCTAAGGATGCTGGCATTTTAAAGGGAGCCCTTGAGGTGTGACACCCGCCTAGCCTGTAGCATTCAGGGCAGCCCAGGCCAGTGAGCAGTAGCAGCCCTGGATGGCAGAGGCTCGCTTCCCACCCGCCCCCTGTGCTCTGTCTCACGTCCTCCCCACCTAGGTGGGTGGGGCCCCCGTCCCAGGGCCATCAGCAGTCCCCAGGGCCACAGCAGGTTGAAAGGGCCACAGTGAATCACGTGCTGGCTCCCCGAGCTCTGCCCATAGTGCCAACCTCACTTCTCTTCCCTCACTGGCCGCATCCAGCCTCGGGAATATGAAGTGTGACCCTGCACGTGCCCACAGGAAAGCTGGGGCTCTGGTGAACATCCAGCATTTACTGCAGGGCCCAAAAGAAGAGCCTTTAAGCTGCATTTCCTGACCACATGGGTGCCTCCCCGGCCATGCCCCATCCCAACTTCCACACAACCGTCTGACCCAGGTGGCTGTGCCAGGGCCAACCAGTGGGCCTCCCAGGGACCCTGGGCTGGGGTCCTGCAAAGTGACGTCCTGATGACATGCATCTCAGCCCTTCTGTCAGGGCTCACCCCTCCTCCTGCCACCCACTACGGGCCTGTGGGGTGTCATGACCCGGCTTGGGGCGTGATATTGCTCCGTACAGCAGCGGAGACCCCCTGCCTTCTCTAAGGCGGGAGCCATCCGCCTCTCTGCTTCTCTGTGAATCTGCTGGGCTTGGGCTCACTGGTGTGAAGCCAGCCACCTAGGGCTGTGGGACTCGATCAGATGAGACAAGGCCCTAAGTCAGCCGAGAGCACTGGGCTGCCTGTGGTAAGAAGCAGATCTCTGCCCACCCAGTTCCCTGCCTCCTGGTCCCAAACTTCGGGCTGTAGTCAGGACAGGTACAGTGGCTACAACGACGCCTAAACACACAGTGCATGCTACGTGAGCTCCAGAAACCATGGAAAGAAAACACTTGAAATGTTTGTAAAGAGGCCGAGGCATGGAGTGGACAAGAAAACATGCGTCTAAGTGGGCCCAGCGAACTGTGTGCTGGGCTGTCTTCCAGCTGAGTGGTGACTCTCGGCAACGGTCTCCTAGCAACCATGGGTGCGGGTACCGAGCTCAGCCGGGAGAGGAGGCTGGTGCCGGGAGCAGCACTGAGGCAGAGCTGGCGGGAGAGGCAGAAGCCCTCAGCTCTGCCAGCAGGCAGGGGTCTGCTAAGACCCAGGCCTCCTACCATCCCCAGGGTCTCCCCGGGGTGAACGGGTGGGGATTTCTCTTCCTCTGTCACTCATCCCCCTCTTGTGCACATTAATACACAAGCATGTCCTACTTCCCCAGTTGCACGCAGAGGTCTTTGATCCCACTTCCTGGTTCTGTTTGCACACAGCTGGGCTGGGGTCACTCCTGGTGCAGGCATGATCTGGGAGGTGTGGGGCTGGGGCGTCAAGGGTCCTGGGTGAAGGAGCAGAGGGGCTGAGCCCGCCAGAGCCCGCCTCCCTGCCGATCAGGCAGGTTTCCTGATGATGTCCGGGCCTCAGTTTCCTATCTGTAAAATGGACGTAAGCTCTTGCAGGGAAGAAGCTTCGTGATCCAGAAGAGGTCAGGTCTTGGCCTTGGGCTCCTGGAAAGGGATCTCAGGGCCCCTGGAATGTCTAGCCTGACAGCAGTGCTCTTGTTTGCCTGCGGCTTCAGCCACCAGACAGTCTAGCGATGTGGTTCATGAGCGGGCTTTGGGGCCACACCGATTCAGCTCTGGCTTCTAACAGGTGGAGGGGTGGTGGCTCCATACGAGGAGCAGGGGAAGCCTGGGACCCAGCTTCTGTTCTGGTATGTCACGTCTGGGCTGGCAGTGGGTGGAGAGTGGATTACGGGTGGTTCAAGGTGGGCATCAAGGCGGTGGAAGGGGGACAAGTCTGGAGTGTTTGGGGCCTGGCAGCCGTGAGATAAGCCGGCCAAGGGCTGCATGAGGAGCAGGACCAGAGGCAGCACCCACCATGGCGGGAGGCAGCGCAGCAGGAGAGGGGCCCTGGGTGACCTAAGGCATCACCAGTCAGGTAGGAATGCGAAGGGACCGTGCTTTGAAGTCTGTCCTTGTGAGAGAGGCGGGCCAGCTCCTGGGAAGGGGGCGGAACCGGGCACCTCCACACAAGGTCACATGCTGCAGGGTGCTGAGTGGCTGCCACCACCTGCTAGGCACCAGTGGCACTTCCCGGTTGTGACAACTACAGGTGTCCCCTGGGGCAGGTGTCCCCTGGGCAGGTAGGGGCCGCCCCTGGCCACAGACCACTGCAGTAACGGAGGATGGCCTGGTGCTGTCTTACTTCCAACAGGCTTCCTTGGCCAAAGGAGCCAGGAAGGGGCGGTGGAGGCAGAGTGGGGAGCGAGTCCCAACAAAAGCCGTGAGACCCGTGCTGCCCCTGGAAGGAGCAGTCTGCCCCTGACCTGGAGGAGCCCCTGGGACCAAGCTGCTGCCCATCCTTGGAGGGGAGGCTGCAGGCATGTGGCTCCACCCCCATCCGCCCGCGGTCCCAGGGGGAGGTGAACGGGATATGCACCTCCCTCACCGAGACCGCAGGCCGCCCCGCCGCAGCCACATCTCTTCTCCGCAAGCAGTGTGGGTTGTACTCCCTGCCTTGCAGCAAGCGCCCCACCTCACCCCTCCTGAGGCCTGGAAGACTCCTGGAGGGGCACCTGCAGCTCCCGGGAGGCTGGCCCTGGAGGCTTGGGGCCAGCTGGGCTGGCCCTCCTGCCCCCACCCACAAGGTGCACCCGACTCCCACCCCGAGGGACCACACTTGAAACTGCCCCTCTCCACAGAGGGGTGAAGGGACCTGGTGGTTCCCACCTCTGGGAATGTCTTGCTCATTCTTGGTGGCAGGTCATGCAGCACGCCCCTGAGGACCGAGGCTGGGGACTGTCCTCCCCGTGTCCCAGCACAGCCCCCTAGTTATCCCACACCCAGCCTGGCTCCTGCCTGCCTTTGAGGAATCAGAAGGCAGGAGAGAGACCCAGGGCCCCTCATAACACCACCAGCCTCTAATTCCCCCTAATTTGTTGGTGTGGGGCAGTGCCATCTGGTAGAACCTTCCAGAAATGTACCATCTGCCTAATACGATACCACCGGCTGCACATAGCCATTGGCCGCCTAAAATATGGCCATGTGACTGGAACTGAATTTTTAATTTTATTTAATTTTAAGTACTTTAAATGTAAGAACACAGGTGGCTAGGCTAGTGTACTGGATCCCCCATTCAGGGAGGTCACGGTCTCCTTAGGAAACCACCTCTCTCCTTGCTTCCCCCCAACCCCGTCAGTCCCCTGCACAGCCCAACACCTGCCTCAGCTGAGTCCACGCCTGGCCTGCCTGGGGGAGCCCCTGGGCAAGTGGAGGCCAACCATGAAGAACAGACAAGTCCAGGAGCCGGAGAGGCAGCAGAGGCAGGCCCAGGCCCCAAGGATGTGGTGAGAGTTCAGAGTTCACATCCAGGGGACGATCTTTGCAGTGGGGTCTGTGTTCCTGCGTGCCTGGCTTCCAGGGGAAGAGTGGGTTGCAGGGAGAACGGGATAATGTCCCCCCAAAACTCACGTCTGCCAGGAGCCTCATCTGGAAAGAGGGTCTCTATGGAGGTAACTAGTTCAGGATTTGAGATGAGAGCGTGCCAGTTGAGGGTGGACCCTAAACCTGACCGCAGGGAGTGCAGAGGGGAGTCCCGCAGACCAGGTGCTGCCTCCGCAGGCCGGGAGCCCAGGCTGCAGGCAGCTCCAGGCCCAGGACAGGGGCAGGCAGCAGGGCTCCTATGCCTGCAGAAGGCCCGGCTTTACACTGCTGACCCCTGAACTGTGAGAGAATAGATTTCTGCTGCTTGAAGCCACCCAGTCTGTGGTACTTCGTTATAGCAGCCAGAACACTCATACTCATACAGAGGGGCGGGAAGGTCCGTAGGAGAACATTTCCAAGTGCACATGTCAGGATGGAGAGGGAATCGGACCAGGGGTCTGTTCTGAGTGTGGGGAGGGGGCTTCCTGGTTTCCTCATACCCACTGGGCAGCCGTGAGGCCCTTTGCAGAGGCCTGGGCCAGGCCATTAGGGGTTTCTGATAGGAGAGGGGGAGTACCGCTGCGTCCACTCAGGTTGAGGCGCCCCATAGGACACCTGCCAGGTCCCAGTGGTGCCAGAAGGTGCCAAGGAGCCACTGGCCAGCTGTCTTCACTGAAGTTAGACACCTTCACCCAGACCCACCTCAGAACACCCAGCCGGGTGGGCCCAGGCCCCTCCTGCCAGAACCAAGCTCAGCTCTGGAAGCTCCCTGTACATTGTGGACAGTGCCAGGGAGTCCCTTTTAGCTCAGAGAAACCAGAGCCCAGAAGTCCACAGGAAGCAGATGGCCTTGGGCATGGCATCCCACCCCTCAAATCCTCTCCCACTCCCGGTGGGGACCTGCAGCCTCCCGCGTGGCTTCACCGGGCAGAAGGGCTCAGCAGGGGACATGCAAGCCTCCCACTGTGATATCTGTGGGTCATACTTTATCGAGTCCTGCTGTGAAGCCATAAATCACATGTTTCTCGGGTATTTTACGGGCGTCACCGGGAAGGATTCCGAGCAGTGACCCTCCTCCATCTCCAGCACGCCCCTCAAATCCTCTCACCTGCATGCTCATGTGACACTCACTGGCCTGGGTTGTTTTGGGGACCCAGGTTGGAGCCACGTCTCCAGAGCTGAAGGGCCTGTGTGCAAACTCTGCTCCTCCGTTATCCCTACTGTGACCCCAGGCATGTTCCATGGCAGCGCCTATCTCAGTTTCCTCATCTGTACGGGGTTTGGGGCAGAGGGGATGGACATGTCCGTGTGAGCAGAGCATCTGGGACTCCTGTTGGACAGCCTAGCCCCCAAAAGGGGGTCACAGCAGATGGGGTGAGCTCTCTGCCCACCCCTGTAACCATGTGAACACACAGGAGAAACTGGGATGCTTGATTCCCCCATGGCCCTCAGGTGGGAAGGAAGGCCCTCCGACAGAGGTTTCCATGTGAGGGGGGTGCGCAGGAGGGCTGTCAGCTGCCCTAGAAAATGCAGCTCTCCGAGTTCCTGGTAATCCTGATGGGGTTACCTGTTCTGCCTAATTAAGTACTTCATTGACAGCCACCAAAGTCTGCATTTCTCCCAACCCAGCAGAGGTTTCCTGAAGGCAGAACAATTCCAGTTTTGTTCCACTGAGGTTCCAGCAGGGTAATGGTAAACCAGCCAGCGGGTTTGTGGAGAGGCCCGCCCCATGTCTCAGTGAGGCTGGCTGATGCTTGTTCGGCAGGGGGGCTCATGCTTCAGGCTTCTGAGGTACCAGGCACCATGGGAAGAGCTCAGCTTGCAACCTGAAACCCCACAACTACCCCCATTTCACAAATGGAGAAACCGAGGCACAGGCCAGGGTGCAATGGGTGCACCTGTAGCTGTACAGCTGGTACGTGCCAGAGCTGTGGCCTCTTCCCACCCAACCGTGGAGACCACAGCGCAAGGCAGGGAAGGCAGATGCATGATCGAGAACACACCGGGGCGCATCCAGTCGGGGGCACTGCACCCACAGGCCTCTGCCACACTGTCGAGGTGTGAGCACAAAAGCCCCTGTGACCCAGTGGGTTTTCAGCATCCTTCCCTTGCCATGTTGGGGAGCAAGTGATGATGGGGGTGGGGGGCACAGGGTCCTGAAGCCAAACCTGACTCTAACCGTGCAGAAGGGGGCCCGTGGCCCCTGATGAGGTGGGGCCAGGAAACCCAGATGCATCAGCAGCTCCCTTAGCCCCCAGCCCCCAATCCCCACACCCATCTCCATTTTAACCACGGCATTACTCCCATTTCTGAGACTTGGAGATGCCCAGGATGGAGCAGTGCCCAGGGTGGCTCTGCAGGTGGACAAGCCAGGTGTCCACCCCGGCATTGAGACCCTGTGGTTTCTGAAGTTCCTCGAGCAGGTGCATGGACTGCTCACCCAGTTGCTGAAGGCTCAGACACCGCTGTGCTGTCTGTGGCTTTCTCAGACTCAAGTGTGGCTGACCCCTGCATCTTTAGAGAGCAGCCTTCCTGGGAAAGAGATGGGGCGATGTCCCATCATGCTGACAGCTGGGGGAGAAAGGTAGCCAGCCCTCCCGCGCATGTGGCCCAGGGCTGGTTCTGGCTGCCTCGGTGTTGGGACAAACCCTTGTCTGGGGCTGTACCATTTTCAGCTCTGTTAACTGAGGCCTGGGAGATGAGAGGAAGGAGTTGTCACAGAGCCACAAAATGACCGGGGGCTTACAAGGAGAATGTTTGGGGGCTGCATTCAACACTGGAGAGCAATGTCTGAAAGGCGGCAAGGGAAGAGGCGTAAGGAAGGGCCCCGGGCTCCGGCTGTGCCAGCCCTGGGGGGGCGTCCTGGCTGTGGCCTCCCCTCCAAGCCCAGCACCCTGAGAGGACAGTAGCATTTCCCACGGCCAGCTGAATAACGGTCCCTAACACACCCACAGCCTGACCCCCAAGCCTGTGAAACGGCCCCTCTCCTGGCAGAGTGTCCTTACAAGAGGGAGGCAGAGGGAGATGTGAACTCAGAAGAGGGGCAGGCAGATGGTGGGGATGCGGTGCCAAGACCAGGATGCCTGAGCGGGAGGGGGCAGAGGGGTCCTCCCCACCCATTCCCTGATGTGAGCCCAGGGAGACCCAGGTCGAGCCTACGGCACTGTAAGATGGTGCGTTTGTGGTAACCTGTTTCAGCTGCAATAAGAATCTAATATATTCGCGTTTGAGTTGTAAAGCTGAAGTGGTTAATAAAAGGGCATGCTGGGAATGCCCTGGGGCCGGAGCTGCCTCCGCTGGGGCGTGGCCCTGGGTGGAAGCGGGAGAGCCTTGCAGGAATCCTGGGCTGCAAGCACAGGGAGGCGGGGTGATGGACAGGGGGCAGCCACAGTGATTCAGCCCTCGTCCACCTGCTGGCTGTCTGCAGCCGTGCTGAGGTGTCCCCAGACCCCACAAAGCTCACACCCTGACAGCTCTCAGGATTGGGGCATCCATTCCATTTTAACTTGCAGGTCCCAGAGAGCCGCCCTCAGGGACATTTCTAGACCTTTCAGAGGGTTTCTCTGCCCCCATCTCCAGGCCTGAGTTTATTTTCGTGCAATGAAAAACATTCTGTGTGGAATCAGCCTTCAGATCTGGGCTAATTTAGCCCAGAAGTTAAGAGCCGATGTTAATTAAGCTGGGTTACTGTATTCATAAGCCACATGCCTTACAGTTCTCCAAGCAGCCAGCCTTGTGTTCCATGACTTAATTACTGAGTCCAGCCCTGCACATCGCCTGCAGGCCAGACCAGGCCTGGACCAGGGACGGGGTCAGGGCCCTACGCTCACTGGAAACTAGTGGCCGGACTGCCCAGGAATCCCACGCCTCTGTCCTGGTACAGCTGGGTAGGATGCAAACGTGGCCACCGGGGATTTGGTCCTAAGGTCCAGGAGCTTTCTTCCTCTGAGTGGGTTCATTTGTGCCTTCTGAAATACCTCCTCTGTGCCGTACGCTGTTAACACTGGGTTAAAATCACCCCAACCACTGATCAGGTCAAACTTCAAATGCCTGATATGGTGTGTTATTCGGTGAAACCTGTTTCTCGAAGCACCTGAGAGTGGTAGATCCCACGTGATGGTGAGCCAACCCCTTCGCTGTCATCCCCTATCTGCAGCAGCCACTCTGAACTCAGATTTGCTTGGGCAAGAGGGCCGGGAAACCTGGGGGGCTGCTGGCTTTCCTCTGGTTTTGGCTGCAGTGTCCTGCTTTTCACTGGGCCCTGGGAAGCCCAGAACCAATTTGCATCTTAACCAGAGTAGATGTGTAGCCTGTCCTGACAGCGCCTGGCCTGACGATCCTCTCTGACTTAGGCCGACCTAACGCCTGGCTTTTTAACATGTCTTCATTTTCTGGCAGGGTTTGGCGAACCATGGCCAAATTTGACTGACCAGCAGCCTTGGTGACACCCTACAAGCTCAGAAAGGTTGTTTTTTTGTTTTTGTTTTTGTTTTTACAATTTATTTTATTTTAGTATCATTAACCTACAATTACATGAGCAATATTGTGATGATTAAACTACCCCCTTCATCCGGTCCCCCCCACCAACCCCACCACAGTCACTGTCCATCAGCGTAGTGAGATGAGAATAACTACTTGTCTTCTCAAGCTCAGAAAGTTTTTTAAAGGATTGGAGCACATGCGTGCACACACACACACACACACACACGGGAGAATGTGACCCCCACCCTAAAATAGCTCATCTCTGGCCTTTGCAGGTGATGTCTGCTGTCCCTCATTCCTGGTGGCATCTGTGGCATTGAGTCCCCTGCAGATGGATCTTGGGAGGCCAGCTGATCAGCTGTGGGCCGCATTAGGTAGCCAGCTTAGAGGAAGGCCTGTGTAGGATACAGCAAGGTTCTGGGCCTTCCAGGGCCTGGAAGTACATCCCAGCTTCCATCCCAGCAGCCTCGGCCCTCCCTCCTCCCAGCTTCACCCTCCCCCTCAGGTGTACTGTCTTTACCTGGAAGGATTTGCTCAAGATGCAGGGCTGGGCACTGGGGATCCGGTCTGGGCCTGCCGGAAACAGTCCCCAGGCACCACCCTGGTGGCCTGGTCCTGCCCCCTGTCCCCTCCTCCTCTACCCCTCCCTCAGCACTGCATTCTCAGCCTGCCTTTCAGAAGTACCTCTGCCTCCTGGGCCCACACTAGAGCATTAATCCTCTGCTTGGTTCACCCCTCCCTGGCTGCGGGTGCCTGCTCTGGGAGTCCCTCTGACAGCACTTGGCCCAGTGTGGGGTCACCGGGCTCTGCCCACAGGGCAGGGTGGGGCCTCCTGCCAGCTAGGGCCTCCAGGGGGCCACAATAGATATTCTTTAGATAAAAGCAGTCGGTCAAGGGGTCGGTTAGGTTGGACTCCACCAAAGTGCCAATATTTAACCATTTGGACCCACAGAAATGGCATTTTCTTGTAGCTCCACCCAGTGAGAGGTCACAGGACTTGAATCTGGGACGGCAGCAGGGGGACCCACGGGGAAGGCAGTGGGAGGGGGGGTCAGAGCTCAGCCCTGGCACAGACTGCTCCCACGCTCTCGCACCCTGTCCTGAATTTGTGAGCAGCCCTCGGGGGCATGCTGGGGCTTGAGGGGCTCGCGTGAATGTTTTGCCCACCGTCACCTCCGCTCGAGCTGACAAGGCAGACCAAGGAAGAGAGGCAGCGGGCAGAAGCCGACACAGCAGCGCGGCCCAGGTAGCTTACTTACACCTGTGGGCACACGGACCGCCTTCAGTCCTGAGCCCCAGACCCGGAGCAGCTGGCCAGGCAGCTGCGGCCAAAGCAGCCGGTCCTCCCGAGGGAGCCCATGGGGAGCCGCAAGGGTGCTGCCAAAGGCAGAGCTGCTCAGGCTCCATTTCCCCTTCCAGGCCCACCCAGCGGTGAGTCACGCTTCCCGACCAGCCCCAGGCTCCGAGGCCCAGAACCTTAAGCTCCGGGGGCCCTCAGCCATCTGACGCCCGCTGCCACGATGTGGTGCGGGTGGCTTCTGGTGCCGCGCCCGGGGCAAATCCGAGCAGCGTGCCTTTCTTTCCCTCCTTCTGTGTCCAGGCCTCTGGGCCACAGTCCGCCCGCTGGGAGCAGCTGCCCACTTCTTTCCCCTCTCGGAAGCCTCAGACCCAGGGGTGAGAGATAGAATCCTCCAGCCTTCCTTCTGTTAGCAGGCAGGGGGGCCTGCAGCTCTGCATTCAGGGTGCTGGTGCTCATCTCGCACTTGGGGGGGACGTGCAGACCCTTGGGGCCTGTGGGGGGGGGGTCCTCCCTGCTCTCCCGCTGAGGGACCAAAGACCTGTTCGGTCACCAAGGCCGGGGCCACGGCTGGGCTGCAGGACAGGCTGGGGGAGGGCCTCGAATGCTGCTTATATTAGTTTTTTAGGGCTGCTGTAACATAGGACCACAAACTGGGGGGCCCGAACAACAGAACGTATTGTCTCATATTTCCAAACGCTGGAAGTCGATCGAGATCAAGGTGTCAGCAGAGCCTTACTTCCTCTGAGGCTCTAGGGGAGGACCTGTCCCTGCGTCCTCCAGCTTCTGATGGGTGTTGGTGAGCCTTGGTGTCCCCCGCTTGCAGCTGCGTCCCTCCAATATCTGCTTGTGTTGTCACAGGTTGTGTCCGTCCGTCTGTGTCCGTGTCCAAATTCCCCTCTCCTGAGAACACAGGCGCTCTGGGTTAGGGATGAGCTCGTCTTAGCTTACATCTTCATTCCATCTGCAGTGACCCTGTTTCCAAATAAAGTCACAGTCACAAGGACTTAGGGGTTAGGGCTCCAACATATCTTTTGGGGGACACGCATTTCAACCCATAACTGGGGCGCACAGCCAAGCCTGTCAGAGCCTTTCCAGCTTTCTACATTTTAAGAAAGGAAAAAAATGCATGAAAAAGACCCCAGACCACAACCTGCTCGGGAAGCAGTTGTCATGGCCCCCTGAGACAGAAGACGCCCCAACTCGGAGAGCCAGCAGCTCACACTACGCACCCCCGGCTGGCTGACTCACACGCGTGCGCAGGAAGGTTCCAAGCACTGTTCATGATGGCAAGTATCTATTAAGAAGACAAAGGACCAGGAGATTGTAAGGTGTTCATATGGAATACCCAGCAGAGGAAAAATGAGTGACTGGCAGCCACGCGCCGCAGCAGGGGAAGGGAATCAGCTGGGGAGAGGCAGCTGGGGGCTTCGGCAGGCTTTTTCTTAAGCGGATTTTCCTTTTACCTTGTGCATATATAGTATATACTCCTGGGATGATGCTTCACTGAAAGTATGCATTGATCTAAATATATTTATAATCATAGGAAGAAAGAGAAAGACACACCCGCCCCCGGAGTACATGTGCGTGTGTGTGTATGTACACGAAAAGAAAAAATTTCAGTGGCCACCGATGGCCTCTGCAGGGGTCAGAGCAAAGACCAGCCAGCCTTTCCCCTGGTACGTGGGGACTGAATGGATGGCCTGTTCCCGGGGGTGGAGAGGCGAGCAGGGTCTGAGGAGCTGGGGTCGTGAGCCCACGTAGCATGTTTGCTTTGCACCTGCCCTCTTGGACTTTGCCTGGGTTTTACGTCCAAGAAGGGCTGCATTTCGGGAGTTCAGAAGTTGCAGCTGACCTGTTTGTGCCTTTATCCATAGGACCTGGTGCCTTTAGCCACCGTAGGACCCGCTCAGGCCTTGTCCTAAGGGAGGCCCCCCCAGGCCAGGACCTGCCTCCTGGGCGTCCTACAGGGAGAGGCTTCCAGCCCAGGAGACAGGGACTTGGGGTTCTGCAGAGGGCAGCCTGGGGAGCATGCCTGGGAGTGACCTGAGCCAGGGGACCATGTGGGAAACGTGAAGCAAGGCGTGCAGGTGCCCTGGGCATGGGCAGCTCTGGCACCGGCTGCCTGGGCGGCTCTCAGCAGCACCCTGCAGCCTGCTGGGCTTCCCCTGCTCCAAGCCTTGGTTGGTTCTCAATGAGAAGGTACATCTCCAAACCCTCATCCTCACCTGAGGCCCTACCTGGAGACACAGCCACTGTTAACTGGATGCAAGGTGCTTTGTCATCCTGCAGCAGTCTTGATTGTACCCCTGAAATCAGAGGTGGGGGCGTTGAGGGGGACTTCCTCAGCTCTCTGTATGTTCCTGTCAACCCAGCCCTACAGGGTTCTCGCACTCAGAGCCTGGGAGTCCCTGCAGCCGGGAGCGGGGCACCTCCACAGCCTATCAAAGGGCTCTCCGTGAATAAACACACCTGCAAGGTGATGCTCCCAGCTCCCGACCCCAGAACTGAGGTTCCAGGCCAGAGTACAGGTGGCTTCCAAACCTGCGTCCATGACAAACCCAGCTTGCCTCCTTCTCAGGGAGCAGGACCGTCCCCCTCCTGCAGCACTTAGGGTTTGGGTGAGCAGGAAGTGCATTTGAAGGAGGCTTTCCATTCCCTTTTAGCACCTAGTTTCACACTCCTAAGTACCTGGGAGAAGAACTGAAAACTGCCCTTTTTGTCCATTTTCAGTAGAAATAAAGACAGTTTTCTAAACTACACCCTTCACCCGACCCGTGAAGGCCCATCTTGAGTGCCCAGTTACCTGGAAACTCTCCCTAGACAGCTAAGGGAATGAAGGGGCCCAGGTGACACCTCCCCAGGACGCCCTCCGGATTGCACCTGGCCAGTGAGTCGCCTCCCGGCATGATTTTAGCCTTTCCAAAACAATGTAGGGCTGAAATAAAGTATGGGAAATAACTGCAGAAATGGCCCCTGACACTCTGGCCTGTGATGCGGCCCAGGGGCCGAGGGGTCCGCCGAGGTTGAGAAACAGTCACGGGGTGGTGACAGGTGCCCAGAGCGGGTGTGGGAGTGGCACAAGTGGGGAGCGGCCGGTCATTTCAGGGGGGCCCATGATTTGCAAGTGGCAATGTGGTCTGGCCTCAGCATCCCCTTGGAGAGCAGGACCAGCGCCCACCGCTCCTTGTAAACTTGCCCTTCACAGCTTGTGTCAGCTTTCCATCGGGGTTTCTGTCCACGAGCCCTTTCCTGCTCTGTCCTAGCGCCAGCCTGGGAAGTGGCATTTCTGCTTTAATCTGAGAGCCTCAGAGCTTGTTTTTAAAGGTTGCAGCTTCTGTCAATTTCAGAGCATTTGTGGGAAAGCAGGTTTGGATTGTAGAAATCTAGAAACCCTAAGTGTGCCTATTAGTCACTATGGTGACAGGTTCAACGTCCTCATCAGGGTTTGAAAGCAGTGTTTATCTTTAAAGGACCATTTGTTTTCAAAACCAGAGAGCTTTAAGTTGAGAATGACTTCAGCAATACTTGGCATGAATCCTGTGGATCCCCTCCCATGCAGTCCCTGGGATCAGAGAGCTGCTTTAAATATTCAGAAAACCTAAAGGAGCTGAAAGGGTTGCCTTGGTACCCCGTGCGTGCCGACGCAGTGTCGCATTTTACGCTCCGAGCTAGAATCGGTAATTGGGGCCAACTTGAAATTCTCCGGGCCTGTTCCATTCACTGGGGCCGATCAGCAGCTTTGGCTGGCAGTTTCATTTGTCTTCAATTAATATGAAATGGAAAATGGATTATTGTTCCATACAGCCTGCTTGGAAAACCACCGTCCCTGGAACCTGTTTCCAGCTTCTGTGTTTGCATTGGAGAAGCCTGAGGGTCCAGGTGTGCAGGGGCTGGCCTCGGGCCACAGGGCAGGACTCCTGCCAAAGGACAGACCCCCGGGCCCCCCCCCAGCCGGCCGGGTGCAGAGGGCACCATAAAATCAGACTGGGGCGTGAATGCATTCTCTGGAAGTTGGGCTGCAGGAGGGACCTCGCCACTGAGGCAAACACATCTGTTGTCCAAATCTAAGAGCAGGCCTGCTGGTGGCACTACGGAGCCCAGGGGCCCGTCTAAGGCCTCTGTTGGCCCCACCTGACTTTTTTTTAATTGTGGTAGACTACATATAACAGTTGCCATTTTAACTGTTTGAAAAGGTACAGTTTGGTGGTATTATATTTACCGTGTTGGGCAACATCGCCACTTTTTAGCTCCAGAACATTCTTATCACCCCAGAGGAAACCCCATACCAGTCAGCAGTCGCTGTGTCCCCCTCCCGTGGCCCCTGGCATCTGCCCTCTGTCTCTGCAGATGCAACTGTTCTGGACATTTCCCATAAATGGAGTCATACCTATGTGACCTTTGTGTCTGGCTTCTTTTCTGAGCAGGATGCTCTCAAGGTGGATCCGTGTAGCACAACTTCATCCCTTTTTATGGCCGGATAACAGTCCGCTGTATAGACCACATGTTGCTTGTCCATCTTCTGTTGATGGACGTTTGGGCAGCTTCCACCTTTTAGCTGCTGTGAAAACTGCAGCCATAAACGTGCGTGGAACGCATTTGAACACCTGTTGGCAGTTCTTCGGGGCTTACACCCTCAGAGTGGAACTGCTGGGCCACGTGGTAACTCTGATGAACTGATCAGTGAGTCACCAGATTGCTCCGAGGCCCTGGCAGGCTTCTCAGCAGCTTCTCCCTCGGGGCACCGACTGAGCCTTCTGGGAGCTCGCGCCCGCCCTCTGCAGCTCCGTCCTCCAGATCTCTTCTCTTCTCCATCAGGAAGATAGCTGCCTTCAAAGGTAGTCCTGGTGTCCCTTCATTTCTTTTTCTTCTGTTTGGGAAGAACTCTCTGGGCCAAGCCTCTGCCCTATGCCATCTGAGCTGGGGGCAAAGAGGTGAGTGGCCGGCCCAGGTGCACACACACATGCACCCCCTGGCACTGGCATTTCCTCAGCTTGGCCAGGCCCTTACCCTGACGGGGTCTCATTTCCCCAAACAGTCCTCACGTTTTCTTCTCCAGGGTTTCTCAGTCAAGTCCCACGGACCCACGGTGGTGTTCCCTCGGAGCAATGAAATTAATTAGCATCAGGTTGTGTCTCCATTATCTTGTTACTCAAAACCTTGCCGCATCCTTCCAGGCAGTTCCTGGGACTGCATCGTTTATAGCCGTGATGCGAGGACTTGTGTAATAGACCGCATTGAGCTGAGAGCCTTGTCATTTGAGATCAAGTTCTACTATCTGCTGTAAACAGATAAGATTAAGTAGGGTCAACTTTCAACTGTGAACGGTCTCCGTGAGCACAGGACCTGTTCCCAGGTGGGCAGTGTGGGGAGCTGAGTCCTGGCCGTAGAGGCAGGGCCGGGCCATGACCTCGCCGACCCCTGGAGGCCCATTCGGGAGGGAAGAGAGCAGCCCTCCCTGGCTTCCTGTGCCAAGCCACCCTCCCGCAGGACCCCTCCGTTACCCCATTTACAGGCAAAGATGCTGAGCTCAGAGGTTTGGGTGACTTGCCCGGACCCTGCTCAGAGGTACAGAGCTGTGCTTGAACCCC
This sequence comes from Phataginus tricuspis, assembly GCA_029783875.1. Lineage (NCBI taxonomy): Eukaryota > Metazoa > Chordata > Mammalia > Pholidota > Manidae > Phataginus > Phataginus tricuspis. The sequence continues at coordinate 5,083,243 of JAQQAC010006904.1, read as the reverse complement.
ACCTGCCTCCCAGGCCACACGTGGTCCCCCACCCTGGGAGCTGTGCTTTCTCTGAGCATCAGCCACCACCCCGTGGCTTGAGAGGCCCCTGTCCAGCGAAGTAACTTCTCATGCAACCAGCCAGCTCTTTCCACAAAGAGAGGGGAAAAAGACCCGAGCATAGGAAGGTGAGATTTCCAACAAAAAACGTCTGGGGAAGTTTACCTCTGTTTCTATGGAAAACGTGGTGGGATGTAGGAGGAGACCTGGCACTGCCTTTGCTGTGTGACCCTGGGCAAGTCACCCAGCCTCTCTGGTTGGAGTCTAGCAGAGAACAAACAGCTGCTCACCCTGCCCCACAAGGACAGAACTAGAGATTCTTTCTACATGGGGGCAGGTGGAAGGGTTAAAATGCTGTCATACGCAGAAGGAGCATTCACACCTCCTCCTGGCCACCCAGCGGGGTGGAGCCTCTCACCCTTTGTCTGGCCCTCGCCCTCTGGGATGGCACACTGGCTGCCCTGGTGACAGGGTGGTGGTGGCAGGTCCTCAAGGGCCCTGGTGCAGGGAGCCCTTGGTTGCCTTGCTTAGGCCAGGAGTGTGCGGGACACGGGTCCTGCCTCCAGGCCAGCCCACTCGGTCCCCTGGTGGCTGCAGGTTTTCTCTGAAAAGTCCCTGGACCAGTGGGCCCAGTGAACAAATGCCGGCCACCAGGTCCTAGAAGCCAGTCCAGGGGGCCGGACACCACATGGGAGCACCAGGGGTGGGTGGGGGAGTCCGGAGGCCACCTCTGAGCTTGCAGGGAGGTCTGGCCCAGAGTTCCACCCAGAAACCAGTTCATCCATTGACATCTCCCCAGGGCCCGTGGTGTGAGCTGGGCAAATTGCCAGTATGAGAGCCTGGGGTTGCTTCTTCCCTGGCCTGAGAAGGACACACATCCCTGTTGGTGCTGGGGGATAAGGCTGGATGCTTCCCAGCAGATGGCCTCCCTCTGAAGGGCTACGGACCCTAGTGTGGAGCGGGGCTTCCCACCACCTCCAGTCTGCAAAGGGAGGCCAGAGCAGGAGGGCATGCCCTCGCCAGCTCAGCCCGGGGGCCTTGTCTGCAAGCCGCAGCGCGGACATCCTGGCACGGGACTGGAAGCCGTGGGCCAGAGGCCAAGCCTCACCTCTTCCAGGGCCAAACCTGGGGATGACAGCATTCCAAGAACCAAGCCACCCCGAGATGCTGCCCCTTCCTCCTCCCTTCTGTAGTCTTCCTGTCACTGCCTGACCCAGTAACAGGGACAGGGCTGGGGACGACTGAGGTGCTGGGAACAGATGAGGGCTGCTCCACCTGACTGGGCGCCTGGGCACCTCCTCACCCTGGGCTGGGTCCTGGGGGTCACAGAGATGTCCAGGACCCGGGCCCAGCCCTCAAGGATGTGGGGGTCCAGGGGGAGGAGTCGGTAGACAGAACAGCCACAGTGCAGTGTGGCCTGTGCTGCCTGAAGGTGTTTGCAGGCAGGTCAGTGAGGGATGGAGTAGCCGGGGCTCTGGAACCTCAGACTCCAGGCATCGCCCAGGAGCTGTGGGGAATAACAAGGCTCGGCCCCACCCAGCACCTGCTAAATCAGACTCTGAATTCTAACAAGATTCCAGGCAGTATGCTTGCACACTCAGGTTGTAAATGCAAGCTAGGATTTTTAGAAAGTGAGTAGGAGTCTCAGATGGAAAGGGTGGGGAAGGGTGTTCCGAGGAGTCAGAACAGCACATGCAAAGGCACTGAGGCAGGAAGGAGCTGGGCTTCCTAAGGCTGTTTCTGCGAGACCCTCAGTCCCAGTGGAGAGTGAGAACAGTGGGAGAAGGTTGTGCTGATTTTCGGATATGGGGTAGCCCAGCCCATTCCTCCAGCCTCCCTTGGCCAAGCGTACTCCCTGACGGTGGGGCTCTGGGGAGCAGCCCCACCTCCTCCTGGTCCCTTTGGGACCCCTGGCCTCCGGTGTTTTTTTCCCAGAGTTCCCAGGTGATGATATTCCACAGCATCTTTTCTCCCAAGGAGGGAAAGAATAATAGATTTTTCAGAGGGATCATTTGTATTTTGCATTTCCTCCTGATGGCTTCCTGCTTCCTGCAGGGGCGATGGGGAGGGGACAGTCACTGAAACAGCTACATTTCCCCTTCTATACAGTTCCAAGTAGGACTGTGACTCTGGTGCCAGGCCTCCAGCTGGGCTGCCTCCTGCCATGTGGGGGTGATCGCCTTCAATGCCCCCCTCCCTCTGTTCTGGCTCCAGGAGGAAAGGCCCCACCAAGCATGTTGGAAATTTGCGTCTAACTCAGTTTTGTGCACTGAATCCAAGGGGCCATTGAGTCCAATTTTGTATTCCTCACCTCCGTCCTCCTCTTTGGAAGAGTGTGAGAGGGGAAAGCTCCCCAAATGACTGTGCTCTGACTGAGCAGTAATTGGAGTGGAAATTACTAAAAATAAGGTCACTGGAGGCCACGGGCCATTAAGAACTCCGGGAGCTGGCCTGGCAAGGCTCCTTGGTCCCTGTGAGCTGGTCTGCTAATTGCTGGAAGGTGAGAGACCCGTTGCATTAGGAAAAGTCAAGTGGAGAGCGTTTGACCTAAAATTGAGTGATTCCAAGGAGGCCGGGAAGGGGCCCTTTCTGGGCCGGACGTGAGCAAGCACGGCGGGCGCACAGACCGCCCCCTGGGTGTGCCGAGCTCATTCGAGGCACCCTTGAGGGTGTGCTTCTCACTGGGCCGTGTGCCCAGCCCCAAATCACACACCGGATGACCTCAGAGCGAGAGCAAGAAAGAGCATCTTCCGGGAGAATCGCTGTTACCCTAAGGGTGGGAGTAGCGAGGAGGGCGTGTCTGTGAACAAAGAAATGTGGCTTGTTGGAAAGTGCCGTCCAAAGCTGGAATGCTCTCTTAACTGAGTTCTCGACTGTCTGCTTCTCAGAGAGCTGCTGCAGGCTGAGCCCCTGCCGCTGGCCCCGTCCCCAAGGCCCATCTAGGCTCCAGCTGAAGGCTGGGCGTGGAGGGTCTGCACATCTGAGCCCCCCAGACCTCCAAGCCCGCCCCGGAGCCCTGGTGCCTCCCACATGCGTGTGTGAGTGTGCATGTGTACGCACACTTCCTAGGTCCTCCACCCATGTAGTGCAGGACCAGACCTCTGGGTTTGAATCCCACCTTCAACCTGCCTAGCAGGCCCCTTCGTCTCTCTGCCTCAGCGTACAGCAGGGATGGTGGTGGCCCGACCCACCTCAGGGGTGCGGTGAGAGTAGGCGCCGGTCCTGTGGGGCACGCAGCCGCCCGGTCTGCTGGTAGGTCACCATACTGTGCGTCTGCACACACGAACTGCACTTCCGTGCGCCCTGTACGAGGGGACGCACTGCTGCCACTGGCCTCCTGGCCCACCCCCCGGGCCCACAGCTTCTCTGACTTGAATGTCCAAACCATTCAGAGGGTCCAGAGGGCCCCCAAGGAGCCGTGCACATCAGGGGCTCCCACGGGGCCGAGGCGTGGGTGGGCAGGGCTCGGGGTCAACACCAGCCAGCGGAGGAGCTTCAGGAAGCCAGGAATGCTGTCCCTACACCAGGCCTCATGGGGGCCTGCGTAGCTCTCAGCCCCACCGCTCCTTCCTCTAGAAGTGACTGTCGCCCTTGGGGCAGGCCGGGCAGCCCCCCGTGATCGCTGAGAGCACAGGGCTTCTCTCCACGAGTGTCAGGGCAGCCGAGGCCACACGTACGTGCTTGCCTGGCCCGCTGTCTCTAGTTGCAGGTTTGCCCCCTGCCCGTGGATGGGGAGCCCGTGCCGGGGTTCCTGCAAGAGGCAAAGAAAGGCGGCCAGGGGCAGAAGCAGTCAGTCTGTGTGTGAGCACTGCATGCCAGGCCCACACCCACCAGGTACTCAGGGGTCGAGAGCCGGAGACCCCGTGCACTCTGCGCCCCCCAGCCCCTGGCTGGCCCCTCGATTTTATTTGTGTGTTGCCGCATCCCCCAAAGTTAAATCTTTTCATAGGCGATGCTATTGGGGCCTTCTGTTCCTGGACCCTCTCTGCTGGGCGCTGACCCCTGTCTGTCAGCATTACTGTGGCCACCAGCATCCCGGTGGGTGACTGTGTGTCCCCTGAGCAAGGGAAACCTCCCTATGAGCAGAGGGCTCCATGGACGCCTGCCAGGCAGGCTGCAAAGGGGGGCAATGGGGACACGGTCTGAGGGCCCGCCCACAGCTGCTCTGTGTTCTCCCATGGCCTCTTGGGTTTCTGTGAAAGCCCCAAAGCGAGGGGCTGGGGTGGGGAGCAGGACTGGCCCAGGAGAGGGCTGCACAGCATGGAGGAGACATCCTCCCCAGGTCACAGTTCTGTACCTTACTAGCTGTGTGGCCTTACGCAAGTCCCTCAACCCCTCTGTTCCTTGGTGTCATTATCATTATTAGTGGTTCATCTGCTCAAGAGCGATTTGTGTTCTTACACGAGTAAAGGCTTCCCTGGACTCTGGGTTTACAGCAGAGATGAACACGTATTGACAGATAGGTTATTTGTCATTTAAGGAGGCAGAAAATAAATAAGAAAACCGTTCACAAATGGTGAGAATGCCAGGAGGACAGCTGGCAGGGCCTAGTGAATGTGGTGGGTGGGGTCCTAGAGGACTCCCTGGAGGCGGCAACATGGGCTGTAGCTCGGGAAGGGGCGAGCCAGGCGGCCCCCGGAGACAAGCGTCACAGGCAGGAAGGCGGGGGTGCCCGGGCCACAGCGTTTGGGCCACTTGGCCGCCCCGGGGAGAGCAGGGTGGAAGGAGGGTGAGGGCCAGGCGGCCCCCGGGGGTTTTGGAAGGGACAGCCGGACGGGCGTGGCTCAGCGGCGATCTCGGGGTTCACCTGGGGGTTGAGTTTGGGGTCCGCTTGCTCTTCAGGTCTAGACTAGCCTGGTGGACACTGCCTGTGGGTGACAGGTCCTGTCCCTTGTTCGCATGTCCAGGAGGTACCAGGGAGGCCCTGGCCAGAGCCGAGGGGCACTCTGGGGGACAGCAGGGCCCTTGGCTGTGAGTTCTCCCGCCGTGCCTCCCTGGGGTTTGCCTTGTGGCTTTACCGCCGCGTTTACGTCCCTGACCAAGCTGGCTTTTGCCCGCTTCCCAGCTCCATGTAACTGGGACTCACCATCTGGGGTCTCTGAGGGCTTCTTCACCTCGTCGTCGGCGAGGCACCCTCACAGACGTGTGCGCTGTGTGCGTTTCCCCAGCTGTCTGAGGCTCCATCGTGGTACCAGACAGGTCCATGGTCCCTTATACGGAGCCATGGGGCCAGGTGCGTTTCAGAACAAAGATCGTACATGTGTATATTTATTTTATAAAGTAAATTTATAAAACTTAAAACCCTATATATTTGTACGGTCCCGGCCAAGCAGCGCCATGTAATCAAGCACATTGATTTCTCTGTATCGAACTATCCAGATATCCCCACTGAGTGGGACAAGCAGAGATGATTAATGCCCTTGCATCTGTGTGGGACCACAATTTTCACCACCAATCGAATTACCAAAAAAAGGGGAAAAAAATGCATTGTTTTCAGACAAACACGCATTGCGGGTCTGTGCCGCCATGTAGGTGTCCCACTGATGGACACTGGGGCCTTGTGGGTTTGTGGCTGTAAACAGGGTGGCTCCGGTCACTCCTGTGCCCGTCTGCCAGCGTCCACGTACGGACGTCGGGAGAGCCGTTGCTGGATCTTGGAGACACTGGATGCTTAGTCTTCCCAGGTGGTGGCCGCGAGCCTTCTCTAACAGCCATCCCAGTGGCCCTCCTACCCTCACATTTCTACACCGTCCAGGGGTGTTAAGTGGTTTTCATCGTCCGGTTACTAACAGGCCTGCGTGCCTTTCCGTGTGCTTATGGGCCATTACAGTCCCTTCTTCTTTGCTCCTCTTTTGCCCAGTTTCCTGTTGGCTTATCTTTTGCTTACCAATTTGTGTTCCTTTTTAGAGTCTATTTGCTATTACTTAGCTTACCTCTTCACTCCTTCTAGGACAAGCAGTTCTTAATGAATTTATCAAATTTTTCCTTTAGGGAAACGTATACTTTTTTCTGTCTTATTTAAGAAATTCTCTTCTCCCAAGAGGTCGTAAAGATATTTTCCAATCTTACTTTCTAGAAATGTAATAAGCTGGCCTTTCACGTTGAAGCCTTCAATCAAGGAATTCATTTTCTTTTATGTGTATGGTGTGAGGTAGGGAGCCAACCTCACTTTTTCCCCAGCAGGATTACCCATTGTTCCAGCATCGTTTGTGGAATAACACCTTTATTGGAATACGATCCGCAGTGCTGGCCCAGTCATAAGCCAGGCGCCCATGAGCATGCGGGTTTGTCCTGCGCTCTCAGCCACTGGTGTCTTTGTTTACCCCAGCACCGTCCCGATTACATCGGAGCAAGCCCTGCCCCCCTTTGTTCTTCAGGATTATTTTAGCTATTCTTCACTCTTTACTCTTCCATATACCCTTTTCAATTAACTTACCAAGTTGTACCAAAAGCAAAAAAAACCTTGCTGGGATTTTTATTAGAATTGCATTGACCCAAAATAGATCAATTTGGGGAGAATTGACACCTTTGCACTATTGTCTTCCTGTCCAAGAATATGATCTATTTCTCCATTTATTTGGGTCATCTTTCATGTCTTTCAAACAGATCTTATAATTGTCTCCACGAAGAGCGTAAGCGACATTTTCAGATGTGTGCCTACATAGTTTAGTTTCTGTCGTTTCATGGTATAGTTTTGAAAATTACACTTGCTGATTGTTGCTGGGATATAGAAATGCAGCTGACTTTGCCATATTGATTTTTTTTTTTTTATCCAGCCATCTTGCTAGATTCTCTGATTAATTCTCATGTCTCATCAGTTGGTTGTATCTTTTATTCTTTCTGCTCTTTGCTGGTTAGGACCCACAGTACCGTGTTGACTAGAGATGCTGGCAGGCATATTTGTCTTGTCTTGTTCCTGGTGTTCAAAGAAATGCTTTCAAAATACCTGTTGACTGTAGGGTTTTTTTTGACCTGCAGTTTATCAGGTTCAAGTGTTTCATTCTCTTCCCAGTGTGCACAGAGTTTTTGGTTTAATTGCAAATGGATATTCAATTTTATCAGCAGCTTTTGTGCATCACTTGGGAAAACTGTGGCTTTTCTCCTTTGCTAATGAATTACATTAATCTATTTTCTAGGAGATCAGCCTTAGGCTCCTGAGATAACCCATCTTGTCATGATGTGGTAATCTTTTCATACATTGCTAATTCCATTGGCGAATATTTCATCTAGGGTTTTTGCATCCAAGTTCACAAATGAATTTGCCTGTAATTTTCCTGTCTTGTTCTAACTTTTTCTGATTGAGAATTGAGCTTATGTCCATCTCACCAAACAGACTGAGGAGTGTTCTTTTTCCCCTCTGGAAGACCTTGTTCGGGTTAGAATTATTCGTTCCCACTATTGATGGGTTGACCTTGCCCAGGAAGCCATCTGGACCTCATATTTTCCTTGTAAAAAGATTTGTAACTTCGGGTGCAACTTCTTTCATGGTTACCAGACTATTTGGGTTTTTATTCCTTCTTGAGTTGTCTGTGTTCATTTTAGACCCATACTGAACTCCTTCCCCAGATGTTGCAGGCCCCCTACAAGCCCCCATTCCCAGCCTCTTCCTCTGCCTTCTCCACCATCAAACACCCTGCACTCCAGCCCAGCAGGCTCTCCTTGAGTGCCCCCTTCATCACACTCACGTCGAGTGTCCAGGCCGTCCTGTCCCCCACAGCTGGAGGCGGGCTGGGCCAGCCCCTCCCTCGGCCGTGCCCTCAGCTGGTCGCCCTGGGGCTCTGGATCCCACCAGGGGGACGGGAGCTGGTTCAGTGCTGGGTCCTGGCCTGGCCCCGCCTTGCCCAGCACAGGACTGAGGTTCCGACTGTCCACCTGCAGGATGCCCCGCGGGCAGTGCTGGGCTCTCTGCCACATGGCTTCCGGGAGCTGGGGCTGGGCCGTCCTGGATGGCGCGCCAGGAGGACTCTCTGAGGAGGTGACGTCTCAGGTGGGACCTGCTGGCCGGGACGGGGCTTGGCCAAGTAGAGGGAAGTCTCTAGTCCTGAGTGGCACCCGCTGCACAGGCTGCCTGTCCTGTGGCTTTTCCAAGAGGCTTCAAACCGCGGTGTTGTCCAGAGGAACCCCCTTCTCGGACTCCTTCCACTTCCGTGCCTACTAAGGTGGGAAGGACCCTCCCCTGGGGCCCCTGAGGGCATGAGGCCCCGCCGCACCTTGATTTTGGCCTTCTGGCCCCTGGACTGGGAGCTGATTCATTCCTGGTGGAAGCCCCTGTTTAAGGCAATCTGTCACAGCGCCCGGAATGGACACACGGGGCCCGGCCCTGGCGGTGGACCTTGGGTTCATGTCCTGACCCCAGCCACCCCCCACTGCTCTGTTACTCCCATGGGCTCACAAGTAGCCTGAGGGTGGGCGTGGTTTCCCATTTTACAGGTGAGGAAACAGGCTCAGAGAGCTTTTAGGGAACCAGACTTGCAGCAGGTTTGTGGAAGATGGAAAATTTGAACCCAAGTCTGTCTGACTCGGGGGGCTCCTAGGACAGCCAGGAAGGTGGAGCGCAGGGTCCTAATACATCTGAGCCCCCTCCCATCACTTCACCGTTTTGTCTGGCATTGTCCCCAGATGTCCTCGCTGCACTGGCTGGACCCCCACACCCACATTTGGGTTCTGTCCTTGGCATTTTCCATTTCCGACATGACCTATGATCCTTTGGGAAGAGTGAGGCGTGGGGATCCCAGACCAGGATCTTGGGGCTTCAGGTCCTAGAGCCCTTGGAGCCCTGGAGGCAGGGCCTTGGAGACCCCATCCCCTCTCACTCTGACCAGCCCCAGCCCATCCCTTGGAAGCACCTGACAGTTGCCCTCCGTGGCCTTTGGTTTCTTCTGGAGCCTCCTTCCCTTTGGCTCCCAGATTCCAGGAAGAAGTGCAGTGGACAGGAGGCCCACTGGGCAGCAGATCGTCCAGGGTCCAGCCACGCGCCCTTTGGGCCTTCTGCGGATTTGTGGTGATCACCTACTATGTGCCAGGTGCTTCTCAGAGAAGAGAGCTCACCTGGGGGATGGGGCTCATGCCCTGGGGCATCCGGGACAGCCACCCAAATGTATCCTCACAGCCCTGGAGGCCAGAACTCCAACTCAGGTCGTTGGGAGAGGAGGTCCCCCAGCCTCTGCCCCCTCTTCACATGGCCTCCCCTGTGTGTGTCCATTTTCTCTTCTTAGGATGACAGCAGCCATTGGGTTAGGACTCACCTCCTCCCCAGTGACCTCACCTTAACTAATCACTCTGCAGGGACCCCATTTCCTAACAAGGTCACATTCTGAGGCTTTGGGGGAGACACCATTCAGCCCAGGACTGGAGGTCCTGGCCTGCGATGAGCCAGGGCGGCAGATTTTCGCCTCTGCTTCCCCGTCGTTCTGGGCCCTTTGCAGAGCAAGTGGACCCGTGACAGGGCGGCTGTGCCAGGCTGGGTGCCTCCCTAAGGTGAGCAGTTGCCTCAAAGCCGCATCTCAGATAAAAGCTCATCTTTAAAACAAGCCTTAGGCACATTATAAATAAATTTATTAAATTACACGTTGCCCAGATGGCGCTGTGTATTTTTAACAAATGCAAGCAGACTCAGCTGGCAGTGAGGGAGCCCGGGGCGGGCGGAGCTGCATGGGGGCTGCGGGGCGGCAGGGCTGCAGCCGTCCACCCGCGGCCACTGTGGCGCTGGCTGCGCTGAGACGGCAGAGCCATGGGGGACGGAGGAGGCAGCTGGCCCTTCTGGGCTCAGCATCTGGCTCTTCCCGAGCCATTCCGGGGGCTGCCGGCCCCACCCCAGCCTCCCAGGGTGCGGGGAGTGTTAAGTGTGCTTCACCAGGTGTGGCTTCCAAGGGAAATGGGCTTCAGGAGGAGGGCGCCCCCAGGCTTGAAGTCGCTGTTTTTTATGTTACCAGGGTGCAGGTGACTGTGTTATGGTGTGGGTGCCGTGTTTCGTGCACCCACAGTGCTACGTAACGCCTCCATCTCACTCCGGAACCTTTCCATCAGCCCCAAAAGAAACACGCTGCCCACTAGCCGCCTCTTGCACCCCCTCCCCCAGCTGGCAACCGCAGGTCGACTGTCTGTCTCCATGGAGTCGCCTGCTCTGGCCACGTCCCGTGAACAGAATCCTGTGCCGTGCTGTCCTTGGAGTCTGGCTGCCCTCGCTTGGCAGCACACCGGCGCATCTGCCACGTCGTGCCGCGTCGGTGCGCCGTTCCTCCAGTGGCTGAGTGACAGGCCGCCGCATGGGTGGACGTCCATCCGTCATCAGTGGACACTGGCTAGGTGTCGAACTCACTCCTTAGAGGAACCTGCTTTCTACTGATCTAGACTGCTCGTAGCCCTGGAGAGTGTTCTTCCTGCTGGAAGGGGAGGCAGGGCCAGGCCCAGGGGAAGGAGCTTGCGTGGGACATGCCCTCAGGAGTTGCGAATAGCCACATGCGTAATGGCCACACCATCGCTTCGCCAGGAGCTCTGGGAAGTGTCCTCGCATCCTGACCTCTCCTGGCCCAGGTCACTGCAAAGCCGCCCTTCCTCACTCCCTGCCAAGTGGGTTCACGCCCTGCCTGATTGTCTTGCCAATGGGTTTCAGCCACGGGCAAGTTCACCATGGATTCAATGTGACCAAAGAAATGGCAGTAGAACATTCTTGGGATGAAAGGGTTATACCCCACTTTATTCCCACAGTGGCAGGTCAATCACTAGAATCCCATCCACTCAGAGCAAGTCTGCATGCAGCAAGCCGGTCTCTGCCTCTGGGCCTCTCTGCCCGCACAGCCGTCTCAGTCTCTGTCCTCGGCGCTGCCACCACTCCAGCCTCTGCTCTGCTCTCCCGCAGCCTTGCAGCCGTGCCACCGTGTCGCCCAGAGCCCTGGGCGGGGCTCTTTATATAGCATCAATAACAGCGTGCTGCCCGCACGGGTGTGGTGAGCTAGCCGACCAGGGCCGGGTGAGAATCCTGGCCCCAGGAACCTTCACTTTATCCACCCTGATGCTACAGGCCTCGTCATTGCATCTGGGGGATCCAGACGGCATAGGCGCGTGCTCGCTGAGTGAATGAATGAACGAACGACAAAGCTGGCAGGCCCCTCCAGCCTCGGCGTGCCCGGCACCTGCCCCCGCGGCACACCAGCCTCCTTCTCACCCCACTCCCTTCTTGCATCAGCAGTGCCGTGGGCTGTGAGGCTCTGCAGGGCTGCCCAAGACCCAGGAGGCGGACAGGCTGCCCTGGAGCCACCTGGCATGGGGCGTGGGTGGGGCCCCTCTGGGCCTTAGGCCTCTCACCCTTCTGTTCATGCAGGGGAAGCTGGGAGAATGCACCCCCTCCTCTCACACGGGCGCCGCAGCCGCTCTTGGCCCGGCAGGTGTCTTGAGAAAGAAGCTCATGTTAGAATGTTTCTTCTGTCCGTAGAGGACTGGAGGGGGGGACCCTGGTGGCCGCACATTCTCTGCCTGTCTCCGCAGGGTCCACCAGGTGCCAGGACTGCTTTGGACTAAGGGTTCGTGAGCTTTTCAAGAAACAAAGAGCTCTAGAAGAGACATTTTAAGGCTCGAAAATAAGAAAAGGTAATGAGACCGTTTAAATTAGTAAACATTTGATTACTGTATGCAAACTCCAAATGCACTAGCAGGCGGTGAAGTGTGAGGACCGCGCTGAGTCCAGGGCAGTGGGCTTATGACTCTCTCATTTACCAGTCCCAGCCTGCCCCGTGGGGTCAGGCCCCTCTCTCCACCTCTGCTTCTTTCTTCTCTACCTTCCATTTTCCATCCCATCCAAGTTCCTAACCTTCTCTTTCCCTCCAGCTCTTTGTCTTTTCCTTTTGAGAAAAAGAACACCTGTCGGGAGAGAGATACAAGCCACCCTACCACAGGAACTACCCTCAAGGTCCTGTGCCAGGGGGACCCCCAACGGCCCCCAGGGGCTGAGCTCTGATTTCAGTAGATCTTTCCCGCAAACACCTTTTCTCTCTGAAGAATGGATTCATCGTCACATACTCTTATAACCTGCTCTCTTTTTGCACAATACATGGAGACCACTTTTCCACATCAGTACGTCCTTCAGCCATGATTTTGAGGGCTACGCCGAATTCCCCAGCTTCTCTCCGCCTGGCTTTCAGTGTGCTGAATATTCCTGCAGTGATCATGCTGCTGGCGGTCCTTTCCTGGGGGCTGCTTCCCTCCGCCCGGCCCCGTCTCAGGCTTGGCAAGGCCTGCCTAGTTCGGGTTCTCGTTGGCCAGTCTGCCTTTAGAGAGAGTTTAGAGGAGGGGCCGGGAAGGATACTGTTTTATTTTCTCGGAGATTTGTGTGGCTTGATGTCCCTGAACATCTGAGAAAATTGCCTTCATAAACCCCAGTACAGTGAAAAAGGATGCTGGTGACTGGGGTGTCCTGGCCGAGACTTGGGGTGTCCCAAGTGACAAAAGCGAGCTGCAGAGTCAGACCCCAGAGCGACCCCTGTGCGGGTCTGTATTCCTACACATGCCTGGAACTGCAAAGAGAGAAATGCAAAGGGCATAATGCCCCTCAAGCTGATCTTTGCAGTCACCCCAAACATCAGGGGAGGGAAACCTATGGCTTTTACTTTTCTCCATTAGTTACATCTCCAGGAGCAATGTATTCTGGGACAGTGTTTGTTAAGGACAGTCCACTCTGGAAGGTGAGGCTCTCACCTGTTCCAGGTAGCAGCCACCTGCAGGGCACCTTCCCGCTTTCAGTGCTGCCTGCGAGCTGTGCTTCCCTCGCCATTCTTCTGGGAGAAGGGGGGAGAGAAATAAATAAGAGGAAGGAAATCAGATGTTTAGATGCCTTGTGACCAGTCTTGCCCATTGGTTTCCAGGGAGATGGTGCTCAAACCCAGCGGTGGATGCTAAGATTCCACAGGTCCCCTCCGCGTGCCGCTTGGCCAGCCTCAGAATTAGCCACCACGATCCCCGTGGAGAGCTGTGAGCTCCCGCTGCCCATCTCTGAGCGGCCAGCCAAGCCCCAGCCCCGCAGTGCCGCCGGCTCTGGCTCTGCCTCTTAAGAGAGGCAAAAACAATAGACATAGTGCCTCGTGTCAGGGTCCCCACCACCGTGCACCTCGGACGTCCACCTGCCACCCTGAGCCTGCACGGACCGCTCCAGAATACTGAGTTTGCTGTGCCCAGCTTTCAGACATGTTCAGAGGCTCCCACTGAGAATGAGCCCCTCTCCCAGGTCCCACACTGGTGGGGTTCTGACAGTCATGTGCCCAGAGACGCCTTCGCTCAGCCCTGCCCGAGTAGATGCGCTACAGTGCATTACACACCCCAGGCAGGCGCCTGCGTGAGTCTCCGTGAACCTTCACCGCACTGGGGTTGCTTGTCCAGTCAATGGTCCTGCCGGCTGGGAGCCCCACGGGGCCAGCATCGAATCTGTCGTATTCCCCACTGTCATCCCGTGGAACATGCTCATTCAGTAGCTGAAGTCGCTGTTATATGGATAAATGGATGGATCCATCCACTATGGAGGAGTGGAGGGAAGGATGACTGTATGTATGGACAGATTGTGGGTGGAGGGATGGGCGGATGGATGAAAGCAGGCTTCAGTTAATAGGAATAAAGAAGCACAAATTCTGGCCACTGTTTGGAAAATGTGAGCTGGGGTTGGGCAGTGTTGTAGGACAATGTCGCCTGGGAATCAGAGCCATGAGGATCCAGGGCAGCTTTACAGACTGGCTGCTGTGCCTGTCCCTCCTCTACCGCCCTGTCCTAGCTCCTCTCTGCTATCGGTTCTGTTATCAATGGCCTGGGATTCTCTGATTCTAAAAGCATCCAGTCCATCTGGCTCCACCGATCACCCCCAGGGCATTGGGACAGACACCCTACTTAGCCAAATCTCTAGTCCCTGGGCCGAGTCCTCTATTCTGAGCTGCTTAGGATAAATCGTACTGCCTGTGCAGTTGGGCAGTGCCCTCTGCGTCAAGCCTCGGCACTGGCCCCTGGGCAGCCGGTGGACAAGCTGCTCCCGAGTCGGGTGCCCACTCGTGTGTCAGTTTTCTGCCATCTCCCAGGGGTGGGGCAGCCGTGGCCTGGGTAGTTCCAGCATGGAGGGCCGTGAGGTGGCATTTGCCGTGCCTCCTGCACAGCACCCAGCTCGAGCCCTAGGCCCCGGTCTGCCCCCGGGGGTGGTGGCACGGGGGCTCGGGGCCTGTCCTCCACCCTCCGACCAGGCACCGGCTCTAGGGTGGGAAGCAGAGCGCACAGTGGGCAGAGCCACGAGGCGAGGGTCTGGGATGTGAGCAGGCTGTGAGCACTGTGGGGGGCAAAGGAGACCCAGGTGATGGGGTATCACGGTATGAAGTACAGCGGTCAGGACAGCCTTGGTGCGAGGGGGTGAGGGTGGGAGCCGTGCCGACAGCTGCGGGGCATCACTCCAGGCCGCGGGACCACTGGGCCTGGAATTTGGAGGAAAGTTCAAGGGTCATGAGCCGGGAGAGTGGCTCGGGGTGAGGTAAGAGGTGTGGCCGGGCCGGGTCACAGGGACCTCAGAAGCCACTGTGCAGGGTTGGCGTTTGCTCCCCGTGGACTGGGCAGTAAGGCCTTAGGCTGCAGCGGGGTGAAGGCAGGTATGGGAACCGGGTAGAAGGTCCCTGACCAGGTGCACGTGACGGGGCCCCGACAGTGGGCACGTGGGGTGGGCGACTCGGGGCGGCTTGGAGGGTGGCTGAGGAGCTGGCTTGCTGACGGCCGGGGAGGAGTGAGAACAGGGAACTCCTGAACACAGGTGTTCCTCCTGAACAACTCAGAGCAGAGGGCTGAACCCCAGGGCCTGGAGATGGCTAACTAGGGTGTCTGTCCCCACGCCGCCAGCAGAGGTCCCCTGGCACTGTCCTGTGGCCCAGAAGTCTGCTGGCGCCCTGCAAACGGCTCCGCTGGAACTTGCCAAGCACTAGCCAGGTCGCGGGCTGCAGACATGACTTTCCTGGTCCCACCCACACAACGCCCTGGGACGGGCGCTACGGGGGCTGCTCTGCACGCTGCCTTGTCCCTCCTGGCCAGCCCGCCATGCTCCCATGTGCTCCCTCTGCCTGGAAAGCTCCCCCCCTCCTGGAGTCAGGGAGACACTGCTGGGCCACACGGAGTCCACGTGAGCGAGCTCTGGGAGTGCTTCCCGGGGCGTCTACTGCTGTTCGACACACAGACCCCACTCACGGTCCCCCACCCAGGGTTCACATGGTGGTGGGTAGGGCCCAGGGGTCCACGTTTTTCCCAAGTCCCCAGCTGGCTCTGAAGATGCAGCAGATCCTGCAGGGCATGCATCTGGGGCCTCTGTGTGTCCATCCTTCCACTGTGAGCAAAGCCCCTCCAGGGACCCACACTGCCTCTCACAGCAGGCTGAGGGTCCACTGGGACCAGTGTCACCCGGGGGCTACCCTTGATGAACTGGGAACTCAGGAAGAGGCTTGCCAGCCTCCCTCTGCCCTACACCTCATCAGACTGCAGTGGCCTTGAATATTCGTTCGATATGCTGTCTGCTGTCTGCTGCCTACACACAAAGTGCGTGGGCTTCCACGTCCAGGACAGCATGGGTCCCCTCAGCGTACCCGGCGTATATGCAGTTCTGCCCAGGGCTGCTTGGGTGCTCAGACACGTAGTCCTAGACTACTGGGATCCGGGGCTAAGGGTCCAGCCTCGCCACACTCAGTGGATTAAGGAGCTGAGAGGCACAGTATGTTGACAGTGCCACTTGGGGAGCGTTTAGGGGTCCTGTAAGCTGCCTTCTACCCCAGACCCCTTCCCATCACACAGCCTCCTTCCCGTTTGGTGCTTCCTTCTCTGTGTTCTGCTCAAGCAGTCTGGACGTCTCAAAAAGTCCCCACCCGGACTCCGTCAGCTCTGTCCTTGGGCCAAGGCCTCCCCGAGTCCCAGTTCTTTGGCTGGGAGGAGAAACCAGGCCTGGCCAACGACCTGTCCCTCCTCCCTAACCAGCATTTCCCAGAGAAAGTAGGGCCGACCTCTGGGGGCAGCTGGGGCAGGCCAGGCCTGGGGTAGACTTTGCAGCCCCACTCGGCTCATCCTGAGAGATGGTATCAGGACCTTCTCTGTACTGGGGATTAAATGGGACCCCAGAGAGGTCAGATGGCTTCCTGGGGTCACACAGCTCAGAGAGCTGAACAAGAATGAAGGCAAGTTCCTTCTGGGACAGTGCTGGGCTCTTTATGCTCCACAGGACGTCCCTGGGCTGCTGTCCTCACATTTGTTCTTTGCCCCCAGTCAGCTTAAGTAATACAGTGAGGTTAAGTGTCAGAAGTAAAAAATAAAATAGAAATAAAAATAAAGCCCAAACAACCCTGATATAATGCAGAATGTTCTTCAGAGAGAAAGGTGACCTCTCTGGGGCACAACAGGCCTCTCCTATTTTAGGGGAATAACCCAGCAAGTCTGTCATTTTATTTCAGTGAGCACAAAAGCTTTTCTCTCTGACCTCTAAGAAACAGAACTGATTTCCTCAGTTCGGACACCCCCTCACTCTAGCCCAGCGCCCTCCTTCCCCGGCTCTGTCTTGAAGGGGCATAGCTCAGGATGGTTACGTGTTGACGGAGGGCAGCTCTTCCTGGCTGCAGGCAGCACCGGCCCTGGCAGAGTCCCAGGTTCTGTCTGCCTGTGTCTGTTGGGGAAGCCAAGCCAGGCGGCTGCTGGTGCAGCCGGGCTGGAAGCAGACTCAGGCCTGCAGAGCGGAGAAGTGGGTTTGTGCTTGTCGGTTGAGCCACCGCCACGGAGCTGTCCTCGGGGCTGGCAGAAGACCCCCACCCTCCTCTTTCATGGTGAGCCCCCATTGGCGGCTCCAGCTGCCCCTCACATTCCGAGGGCAACAGCGAGCACACCCCAGGTTGCAGAGCAAGGCCGTGTCACAGCCGAGGCTGCTGACCCACGCTGCATGTCAGTGGCTCGGTTTTGCAGGTGGACGGCGGATGTGGTTGAGTGTCCTGGAGGCTGGCGGGACCTGCGATAGCAAGGGGGCATTTGGAGA
Organism: Phataginus tricuspis; assembly: GCA_029783875.1. Lineage (NCBI taxonomy): Eukaryota > Metazoa > Chordata > Mammalia > Pholidota > Manidae > Phataginus > Phataginus tricuspis. The sequence goes on along the minus strand of JAQQAC010006904.1, from coordinate 5,066,193 downwards.
AGGCCTTTTGGTGGCCACATGGGCACGTGGCCTGCGTCGGGGTGCAGCACCGAGCACTGCCTCGTGCCTGTTGAGAGGTATCCAAGCACAAAAGCATCATCGGCCGCCACCCCGTTTGTTAACGGAAAGAGGAGGAGCTGGTCTGCGAAGACCCCCTCCACCAGCCCTCCGCCGTCCGCCTCACAGCTTGTCCTTCTCTAGGCTTTTGCAGACGCCAGGATTGAGTTTTCTGTGGCTGCTGTAGCAGGTGACCGCACACGTGGTGTAAAGCAATGCGTTTATCATCTTGGGGTTCTGGGGGTCAGTAGTCCAAAACGGGACTTACGGGGCTAAAATCAGGGCGGGGCTGGATCCTTCTGGAAGCAGCAGGGAGAGTCCATTCCCGGCTTTGTCCGCTCTCTGGGGGCTCCTGGCCCAGCTGCAGCCTCTTCGACTCTGACCCTCCTGCCCCCTCTTACAAAGACTCTTGTGCTGACAGTGAGCCCGCCTGCATCCTTTTGATCTCTCCTTGCTCAAGGCCCTTAACCATGTCCACAGAGCCCCTCTTGCCAGGCAGCGTCACACAGTCACAGGGGACAAAGACGTGGGCGTCTCGGGGGCATTACTGGGCTGCCTGCAGAGACAGGGTCTGGGGCAGCTGTGGTCCTGGCACCAGCGCAGGCCCTGGAGATGCTGCCGGGGCTTCCCATGTATCACATGTGGCAGCCCACATGTATCCAGGGCCAAGGCTCTTCCAGGGGCCACAGCAGCCCTCAGTGAGGGCTCTGGGTGCAGAAACCCCCCAGGGAAGGGTTGCTGGGTCTTAGGGGAGGTGAGGAGTGGAGTGACTGTGAGCACAGCTGGCAGCCTGTAGGGTTCAGCCAATGACTGCGCGTCCTTCCCCCAATCCTGCCCACACCCCGGAAACCCAGGTGCCCGCCGCCCCTCATCCCTGCCTTGCAGTGCCTCCTGCCTGGCGTCCTGCTCCTCCCACAGCGCCAATTCCCCCCCACCCACCCCCCCACTGTCTGGGACAGGCGTCTCTGCTGTGTCCTGTGCCCCTCCCCCTGCCGCGTGCGCCTGCCCTTCCTGCAACAGTGTGGCGCCGTCTGGCTGTTCTCCACCATGTCCCGGCTCGGGCATAAGGCTGGCCCAGAGGGGCTCTGGAACCGTGTAAGATGAAGGGTGGTGTTGGAGGGTCCTGGGCCACGGGGCAGGTTGGAGAGACTGAGCATGGAGCTGCCCTTCAAAGCCCATTGGATCTTTTCAGGACACCCTTGGCATCCCTTCTGCCTAGAACAGTCTGGGGCTGGGTGTAAGGTTTCTCCAAAAGAGCCACAGTGCCTGGGTGCAAGCCTTCACCCACAGGCCGTGAGGGGTCACCCGAACGCCGCCTTCCACAAGAGCATGGTCTCAGCAGCAGATTCTGGTTGGGGCCACGCAGCACCATCGAGGGGCCAACCCAGGCTGCCCGGCCGCTCAGCTGACCCATGGCAGAGGTGGTCGGCAGGTGGTGAATGCTGCTCGGTCACCAGCAGGTGGGCAGGGTCACTTGCGTTTGAGCTTATGGACCCCAGTCCCAGCACCAAGGCTGCCCATCGTAGGCGGTCTGTACAGACCCATCCCTCCCTTCCATCCTCTGCTCAGCAGAGGTTTCCTGTCGTTACGAGCACAGCCCTGGTCTCACGGGGGCCTTCTTTACATAAGACACATTTAGGCCCTGGCCCCAGCCCTGGACGCTCAAAGGTGATGGTCCCGGCATCCCCCATCCTTTCTGGCCTCATCCTGGTGGCCAGAGACACTGATGGTGGCCACCCTGAGGCTGGGTCCTCCACCCTCCCGCTGGTGGGGACCCCGCATCAGGGGAGCTCCCTCAGTTTTGTCAAGTGGCACCTGCATTTCTCATTGAGGTGCTCGGTCATGCCTATGAGCTCACTGGCTGGAAATGATACTCAGGAAAAGCGTGATGACTCCACAGCCAGCACAGGGCGACATCCACACACCAGGAGGGGGCGCAGAGCTTTGAGAAGGACCTACCTGTAATAAATCAGACTGAGAAGGAAACTCAGCCTGTGTTCTTACCCACATTGAGCAAAGGTCTCACACTCACCTGTATTCATGTTCACACCCACCTGCATTTGGCTTCACACACCCACCTTATTCAGCAAAGCCTGGGGAGAAAGGGCAGATGTGACAGTCCCCACTGCCACCGCTGAGGTCACCACAGTAGATGGCCTCTGAGCTCATGGCATCCCAAGAGTCTGCACCATCACAGATGAGTAGCATTTTCTTGAAAAAAACTGTCATTTCCATTTGGGAAACAAATCACTTCGTTGGTTGGGCTGAGCCGGACTGAGAACCGTCTGTCGGCCGTTCTGGTTGCTCCAATCCCGTGGAAACCAGCAGATGGAGCCTTGTAGCCACTTCACTTACCTGCAAGCACGAAGCTGCCCCTTGGCTGATAAGGGACGGCGTGGGAATGAAGGCTCCCCCATAACCCACCCTGGCCCCTGTGGCTGTGGCCACCACACACCCTCCCACCCTCGCAAGGGACGCGTCGTCACCATGACTGACGGACCATCATCGGCCCCCATTCGGTCTCCATCATGCACTGGGTGAGAGCGCGTGGATGCCGTCCAGGCCGCGGAGTCCTGGTGTCCCCAGTGACGTCTCCCTGGGTGTGGGTGTGGGTGTGCGTGCGTCCTACCTGAGACCTCGCGTTCTGTGCCTGTGACGTCACCGTCCTCAGGTGAGGTGGGACACATCATTCCGAAAGCCAATTTACGTGCAACTGGAATAAAATTCAAAAGCAGTATCCATTCCACCTGCCTCTGGGAGGCAGGGACCCATTTCTGGCTGCCTTTTGTAGTTCTGAGAATGCCCTCCATGGACAGGGGAGGCAGAACTTTGGGGGGCAAGCCAGGGTTTCAGGCGTCCGCCTGCCAGGGTCTGAATCCCGCCTGGCCAGGCGTGGTGCATGTCTGGACGCCCGCAGTCCCGTGCGCAAGAGGGGAGCTTACAGCTGCACGTAGGCGTCCATAGCCCGGGGGGCTCACACAACAGACATTTGTGTCTCCAGGCCTGGGGCCTGGGAGGCTGAGACCCGGGGTGGGCAGGGCCGACTCCCCCGAGCCTCTCCCCTGGGCGTGTGGACGCCGTCCTCTCCACGTCCTCACATTCCGTCCCTCTGTGCGTGTCCGTGTCCTGATCTTCTCTTCTCATAAGGACACTGTCCTGGGATCAGGGCCACCCTATGACCTCATTTTACCTTGATCACCTTAAAAGACCCATCTCCAAATACAGACACATTCTGAGGTCCTGGGCTCAGGACTCCAACATAGGAATTTCAGAGGGCACAGCCCAGCCCACAGCTGTGCTGGGCACCATTCACATACGTCACATCCCAGCATTGAGTCCCCCCACGGCCCTGGGCGGCCGACCCCTCCGGTCTCTCCTCAAATCCTCACCCTCAGCCTGCTGTGAGTCCTCTGCCTGGAGCGCCCGGACTTGGCATCACCCTCAGAGCCCAGCCCCGGCCCCCCTGGCCTGGGCCTCCCCCACAGCCTCTGCACCCTTGTCTCTCTGTGTCCCGGGACACTTCCTCCAGCCCTGGAGGGCACACTGCCGGGCACTACAACATCTCTTACTCTGCCCAGAGCTCGGGATCCTAGGATAGCGACAGCATGTGTTCACCTCCCACTTACAGACGGAGGGCTGCTCTGAGCACCGGTGTGTGCGCCACGGGCCGGCACAGCTCGAGCTCAGCCCTGCCGGCTGCTGACACACGCGTGAGGAGGACCAGTTCCAGGCTGGGCTCTGAGTTGCCCGACGCAGCTCACCCCGCCGCAGGTGTCGCGCTCCAGCCTGCACGTACGAGGCCCCCTCCCGACCGCCGTGCAGCAGGCAGTGCCGCCCCTGTGCGACCCCCCAGGGCGTGGTCCCTGCTGCAGCCTGCGTTTCTCTTCCTCCTGCCTCAGTGTCTTTCCCACGTTCGGCCCACTTGTGTCTCTGGGGCAGCTGTCAAGGCAGCAGGTCCCACAGGACGCTGGGGTGCAGACCGTGAAGAGAGCAGTCTGGGAGACGGAATGTTCCGGAGCAGAGAGGTGATGAGCGAGCAGTTCGTGGGCATCCGTGGGCCGCCACGGGGAGCCACAGGCTGCAGCCAGAGGCCTCCTCGCTCACAGAGCATCTGGTCACCCCCGGGGTCCCAGGTGAGCAGAAACACTCATCACACCGGCCTGGAGCCCCGGGTCTCAGACGGCGACGCACCCTCGCTGTGCTCCGAGGTGTCAGTGTGCACCAGAGGCGAGGCTGTGGGCCCCTCGCCCTCCCAGTGGGGTGGCTGCTACCAGTCCCGAGGTGCTTGTGGGCTGTGCTGTATCACGTCGGTGTCACGGTTCCCAGACTGGTGACGTGGATACAGGGGCAGGGGCGAACTTACAGGATCCTCCCTGTCTTATAAATGGGGAAACTGAGGCTCTGGGCGGGCTTGGCCCCTTCTTCAGGCTGCTGCTAAGGCACGGCTGGGGCTGGAAGTGCGGTTTGCTGACCCCGAGTCCTCTGCTCTTTCTGCGGGCATGGCTGCCTCCCAGCAAAGTGTGGGGGCCCCTCTTTCCCTCACAGGCACAGCTCAGCACGGGGCCTTTGCCCAAAGCCGCACTGTCCCTGATCCCACCCCTTGGGGTGAGGACCTCCATCCTGTCCGGGTGGCAGCATCCAGCATAAGAGGCTCCTGGAAGTGCCAAGTCAAACGGGCCCTCAGTGGGCATGAATGGGTCTGCACTCATGGACCCCACAAGTCCAGAACTCACACCCCAGGGTACGTGTCGCTGAAAAACTGCACTCAGGCTGGGGAAGCACAAGGCCGTGGCACGCTGCGCCCTCTCTACGCTCAGCTAATTCCGTCACCAGTCACTGAGCCCCGGACACCCGCCAGGCTGCGTGCAGCAAAGCCCCAGGGATTTGATGTCGATGCTGAGAAATGTCAGGTGAAGAGCCCGTGGGCACTCACCTTCCTCGACTCTGTCCATCCCAGAGCCCCTGTCCATTCCACCTGCCACCCCAGAATCTCTCCCTCTCTGAGTTTCCAACATCTGTGTCATTTCTTTATTTATACACTGTAACATGTGAGGTATCGTAAGGACAGCCCCCCATGCGCCCAGCAGGGGCCAGGCCTGCATGCTGAGTGGGGGAAGGGCATGGATTCCCTCATGCAGAAGGACAGTGGCCCAAAGTCCCCTGTCAGAGTGCCAGTCTGAACACGGGAGGGGCCACAGGCCAGGAAGCTTAATATTGATGAAGGAAGGATGGATGGGAGGCCTTAGATGACCATGGGGCAGAGGTAGACATCGGGCAGGCCTATTCTCCTGCCTCCAAAGACCTGCCCCCCCGCACCCCCTGTGGTGCCTCCCACCTGGGGAGGTAAGGACACCCCGTAATGATGTATGTTTTTCCGAGCTTTATTGAGATATAACCAGCGTACAATAACTGACAATTCACGTGTTCAGTGTGCACAGTTCTATAAGTTCTGACCTACGTACCCTTATAAAACCATCACCAAGGTCAAGGTGATAAATACATCCACCACCCCAGACGTTGCCCCACCCCTGTGACCCCACCTGCCCCCCATTCCTGCGGCAGCCGTGCTCACCTTCCTGCTACGACAGAATAGTTTGCATTTTGTACAGAATTTTACATAAATGGGATCACATGTCCTCTGGCTTGGTGTCTTTCACGCGGTGTAATTATTTCAAGATTCGCGTGTGCTGATAGGTCACGCCCCGTTTCTGAGTGACGGTCCGCGTACGGGTTCACACTCAGCCGCTAACGGCTGTGACTGTCCCCACCCTGGGGCCGCTACAAAGGTGCTGTGTGTTTCTTTTGGATAAATAGAAGGGGAATGGCTGGTCACGCGGCAGATAAATGTGTAATTTTTTAAGAAACGGCCAGACTGTGTTGCACGGCGGCTTCCCCGCCCCGCATTCCTGCGGCTGGGTGTGCGTCCTGCTCCCCGGCTCCGATGCGGTCGGCCCTTCCCATTCGGACCGTTCTGGCAGGTGTGCGGTGGTGGCTTGCTGTGGTTTTGGTTTGCACCCCCTATGACCCAGGAATGCTTACGGGCCATCTGTATGTCTTCTGTTGTGACACCAGGGCCAGAAAGTTGTGGGGAGCGTGCGTGGGGTGGGGGCGTGGCTCTCCTTGACCCCGCCCCTCTCCTGCCTTCCCTCCCCCCCATCTCTGACTTGGGGTCCCGTCACGGGACTGCGTGTTCAGGCAGGGTCTGTGTCCCTGGAACCACACCGATAGCTCCCAGAGGGAACTGCATTCTGAGGCCCTGGAGGACGCAGGGCCCTGGGTGAGTGAGCGGACTCCGGATTCTGGGACATCCCAGCAGCCCTGGGCTGGGACGGCGGCAGGCCAGCCGTGCCCATGGGAAGCACTAGGCTGAAAGCAGAGCCGGGCAAGGAGCCAGCCCTGCCCACAGAGAGACACGGGCTGCAGGCTGCTCGGGACCCCTTCCAGGGCGAAGCCTCCATGGCAGCCTGGTGATGGGACGGGAGCCCCAGAAGCAGACTGGGGGTGCCGGTGACCGCAGCTCCTGAAGAGAGCCCGCAGCCCCCTGCTGGGGTCAGGGCCACCCAGGGAGGTGCTGGGGCCTGAGGTTGTACCATTAGACATTTGAAATAAATGTTCTAAAAAACTCTTCATCAAGGACAGGAGCTCTCCAGGCCCCTCATGCACCCCACAAGATCTGACGAGGGAAGGGCTTCGGAGGGCCGGGCAGTGCGGCCCAGTCCAGCAGCCAGCCAGACCATTTTCACTCAGGGCTCTTTCCACCATGAGCAGTAGGAGTTCCCTGCACACCCCTCAGCAGAACCACGTGAAGCTGCCGTTTTCATACGTCAGAAAACAGTCAGATGGCAGCAGCTCATAAGGTCCAATCCAACAGCCGAAATTCTATTGGCTGCCGGTGACTGAACAACTAGGGGGGTGGACCCCAGGCGCATGGCTGGGTGCAGAGGCCCCAGGCTGCTGGCCTCTCCCTCTCTCAGCATCTCCGTGCTCTCTGTCTCTGTACTAATCTGTGTTTGTGTGGTCTCTCTGTCTCTGTACTTACCTGTGTTTGTGTCTCTGTCTTTATATCTCTGTGTCTCTGTCCGTGTTCACTCGCTGCCCTGTCCTTCCTACCGCCAAGGAGCCCCCTCCCTGCTCACCACCCTCACAGCATCCCACCCCCCAAAGCCAAGAGACCAACTCCCCAGGAGACCTGGCAAGAAAACTCAGGCAGGGTTCTGATTGGCCTGGCCTGGCCACATGACCGTCCGTACCCCATCGCCGTGGCCTGGGTAACGGGCACTCTGGCTGGCCAGGACTGAGACTCCTGGGAGTCATGTGCACCCTCCCTGACCAGAGGGTGGTCCTCCCACAGGCAGTATAGGGAACGCCCTGGGGAAACCCCAGAAAGGGCTGTGGTTTCCTGCAGATGAGAGTTGGGGGCACATGGAACCAGGCCTTCCCACCACCTGGGCCTCCTCTCCCCAGGGTCCCATCCAGCTCAGTCCACCATGCACCTGCCCGGCACAGCTCTGGGGCCAGGCAGGGGTCTCTGCCTATGTCAAGCCACTCTGGGCCCCCCACCCATGTAGCTGCGGAACCAGGCAGACCAGATGCCCTGCCACCCCATGCTTGGGGAGCAGGGAAGAGGATGTCCCTTCGGGGCTAGAGCAGAGGAACACCTGGGGAGCTCAGAGCACAGGGGCGCCTGCCGGCTGCTCCCCCTGTGCCGTCACCCCAGCACGAGAGGGGGAGTGGGGCCCTAACGCTGGAGAAAGGGCGGGTGGGGCTCAGAGCATCCCCAGGGCACCAGTGCCTGGCAGGCGGAGGCTCTCAGTCACTGTCACCAGCTGCAGTCAGATACCTGGCCATGCCTCCCAGCCCTCCTGTGACCTGCTGGGGTGCAGCACCAGGGCTCCAGCCCCAGGAAGGAAAGAGGGGGCTCTCCAGGGAGGGTGGCGCCAGAACCCACACCTTGGAGGCCACCCTGCCAGCTGCCTCGGTGCCTGCAGACCTGCGCTCCGCCCAGAGGGACCGCACCTGGCCGCACCTCCCCGCCCGTCACTCACCGCCTCTCTAAAAAGAGCACGGTGCCCTGCCCGGAGGAGGTGCTGGGGTCCTTGCCCCCGGGATCGGTGGCCACCTCCCCCAGCCAACTGGCTCTGGGGAAATTCAAGATCTTCCCAGCCGGGGGTTCTGCCTAGAATAAAAAGTTCCCTGACTCCACAGAGCTTGGTGGATTTCAGTCGCCTCCAAGAACCGTTGAAAGTGTTCTTCGGAATGGTTTTTTGCTTTTCTGGGATATTAACCTGAGGCGTGGCCTGCACGGAGGTGTCAGGTTGCTGACAGAGAGGGTAGGGCAGGGAAGCTCTGTGTCTCTCATGGCACTGCCTCTCCCAAGCGCTCCCCTTGAGCTCACGGCCAGGGGCGCCCTCCTGGGGGAGACAGCTCTTCCTCTGGAGGACGCCCACCTCCAGCACCCCCAGATGCAGGCCCGTGTCCGTCCCCCAATGCCTCAGCAGGGACCATGTCATGCTGGGACAGATGTCATGCTCCAGCCACATCCCCTGGCCTCACAGCCCTTTCTGAATGCGCCCCAGCCTACCGTGCTCCCGAACTGACCCTCTGGACCCAGGACGCCTCTCTGTGTCTCACACTTCACCTTCTCTGGCCTGTCCCCTCCCTGTGTTTTGGTTTGAATAGCTGGTCTGTTTTAAGCTGCTTGGGTTGGAAAAGATATTCAGTGTCATAACCCTCCTGCCACCCCACACTGGGAGCAGGGGCTGAGCTCCCGTCCCTGTTGCCTGCTGCCGCAGGAAAAATACCACGGGCCACACCATTAAGCACCAGAAACCTGTCTTCCCCCAGTCCTGGAGCCAGAGGGCCGGCTCCTTCTGAGGCTTCTCTCTGGGGCCTGCAGGTAGCCGCCTCTTCACAAGAACACCTCTCTGGACGGTGTCTCTCTGAGTGTCCGAATTTCCTCTTCCCATGTGGACACTTCATGTTGAATTAGGGCCCCCCCAACAGCCTCTTTTCACCTTGACCCCCTTCTTAAAGGCCCAGTCTCCAAATGCAGTCAAATTCTTACGTGCTGGAGGCAGGACCTCAGCATACGGACTTCAGGGGACATAGCTCAGCACCGCGATTAAAGATGCCCTGCCAGACACCTTTTCAGCGGTGGTGGCCAAGCGCATTTGACGTCAGGTGGAGGACAGCACCCTTGAGAGCGGCCGCTTTCATAGCTCCAGGGGCATCCTGCCGTAGGTGAAGGAAAATGGCACAGGTCCTCTGGCTAACCGAAGACCTGCCAGTGCCAGGGGTGGGTTGTTTGATCACGGTTAACAGGTGTGTGGCTGAGTAGAAATTCTTTCTTCTCTCTGTCCAGGTAATTAATGAGGGAGTTCAAAGGCTTGAGGCTTTCCTGCTCAAATCAGTTGTGCAGATTGATGCAGCCAGAGGTCTGCAAACAGGAAATGGAGGGAGAAGACATTGCTAAGTGGCTACCATAGAGACTAAATGAATTACTTGTTCACAGGGTGGGGCGAGGCTCAGTCTCTCAGGAATACCAGCAGTTTCTTCCTCTTACCAACTCAGTAATCACCTGTGTCTTTGCCACTTGTGATCACAGAACACAAGGGGAGCCTAAGTGGATAGTAAGGCATTCATCACGCTTCCATGCTGTGGGAGCGTGAGGGGGCTGGGGGGCTGGGCCCGTCTTCTCAGCCTGGGGGCAGGGGACGAGCAGCCACTGGCCTGGGACAGCTGGCAGTGTGGCTTTCCCACTCCCATTCGGGGTCAGCTGCTGTCAATACCATGAGAGACACGGAAGTATGGGTGGAAGGCAGGCAACTGTGGTGTTGTCTGGGTAAGAATACCCTGAAACGGGTGATGGTGAACATTTTAGGAGGGGCTGGGGGCTTCTCATGGTACCCCTCTTTACTCTCACTTATGTTTGCAGTTTTCCATTAAAAAAAGAAACAACAATTTTTAAATAATGCCTACTTCTACTTCTGTTTGTGGCCATGATGGGAAAACAGAGCAGATTTACTATCCATAGGGAACAAGCAAATCACAGACAAAGAATAAGAAGCAGTGGGTTTTAAGATGAGGCGCTGGGCAGCGAAGACGGCGACCGCTGGAAGACAGGGAGCAGATGAGGTGAGGCTGCAGCGGCCCCGCATCCTGGGCTGTAGCACAGGGAGAGAGGCACCCCGCAGGGGCTGGAGGATGCTCCACTAGGAAGGACGCAGTTGAGAGCGCAGCAGCTAGTTTGCAGGACAGAGTACCAGGAGGAAGCAGCTGCAGAGAAGGCCCCTTAAGCACTCAGCAGAGCACCCATCAGTGCACATGCAAGGAAACCGTCAGAAGCTGGAGAGACTGTCACCCAAAGGATAAGAGAACAGTCTGGATCTCACATGGGACGGAGAGGTGCTGCCTCTTTCCACCCACCAAGCCAGGAAAAAACCCTCATAACTGAGGGGGCATTGGGAAGAGTACTCAGAGGGTCGGGCCTCCATACTGGAGAATGATGAACCCAGACCAATTGTGGCTTCTGGTCCCACCTAACAAAGCTTAAAACCAAGACCTGAAGGAATCAAACTCTTTCCAGGTAACTGAGCCACACCAAAAACAGAACTCAGGAGTATTTATAAGAATCCAAAAATACCCAGCATCCAGCGAAGTGAAATTTGCCATGTCTGACATCTATTTAGAAATTCCCAGCCATGCAAAGATTTGGGAAAACACTACCCATAATGAGAAGAAAAATTAATTAATCAAAACTGTCCAGGAATGACACAGATGTTAGAATTTGCAGACAAGGGTATTAAAGAATCATTATAACTATATTCTGTAGTTTAAATATATAAATCATTATAACTGTATTCCGTAGTTTAATAGAGACATAGGTGATACTTTTTAAAACTCACTGAAATGTATGCCTAAAAATGATAAAGACAATAAATTTTGTTGTGTGTATTTAACCACAATTAAATTTTTTTTAACTAAAATTAAACTTCTAGAGATGAAAACTACAGTGTCTGAGATGGAAAATACACAGGATGGGATTAATGATAGATCAGACACGGCAGAGGAAGGAATAGTGAACTTGAAATAGCATCAGAAACTATCCCAAAGGAAACCGAGAGGGAAAGAGAATTAGCATTTTTTAATTTTTTTAAAAAAAGGAGTATCAGTGAGCCACAGGACACCTTCAGGCAGTATAATATGTAAGGATGAGTCCCTGAAGTGGAGGTGGTCGTGGTGGGAGAAAGAGAAAAAATGTTTGAAGAAATAATGATGGAAAGTTTTCCAAACTTGAAGTAAACTATGAACTCACAGACCCAAAAAGTTTAGTGAATCCCAAAAGCCAGACACATTGGAGAAAAGAAAATAGTCAACACACAGTGTTTTCAAATTGCTCAAAACCAGTGATAAAGGTAAAATCTTGAAAGCCTTGGGTGGAGCAGGGTGGAGGGTGAGGAGACACATTACATGCAAAGATCAAAAACAAGGAATACAGCAGATACACTGTCAGAAATAATGCAAGTGAGAAGATGGGAGGAAAGTCTTTAAAAGTGTAATGTAAAAGGGAAAAAAATTCAGAGTTATCTTTTAAAACAAAGGTAAAACAAAGACTTCTTCAAAAGGCAAAAGCTGTAATACTTCCTCACCAGCAACCATCTATAAGAAATGTTAAAGGACATCTTTCAGGTAAAGAAGAACGGAAATACTCAAAGGAATGAAGGGCACCAGATGTGGTGACGGCATGAATATGTAAAGAAATTTTCTTACTACTTATATCTCTTTAAAAGTCATTGGCTTTACGAAAAAGACAAGTACCAAATGATTTCACTCATATGTGGAGTATTAGAACAAAGAAAAAACTGAAGGAACAAAACAGCAGCAGACTCACAGAACCCACGAATGGACTAATAGTTACCAAAGGGAAAGGGACTGGGGAGATGGGTGGGAAGGGAGGGATAAGAGGGTAAAAGGGGTATTACGATTAGCAGACATAGGGTGGGGGGGCACGGGGAGGGCTGTACAGCTCAGAGAAGACAAGTAGTGATTCTATAGCATCTCACTACGCTGATGGACAGTGACTATAATGGGGTTGGTGGGGGGGACCTGATGAAGGGGGTAGTTTAATCACCATAATATTGCACATGTAATTGTAGATTAATGATACCAAAATAAATTATAAAAATTAAAAAATTAAAAAAAATAAAAGTCATTGGCTTTAAACAGAAATAATAACAGGGTAGTTTGGGGATGGTGACATATGGAAGGATGATGTGTATGCTAACAGCCCACAGTCTGGAAGGAGAGAAATGAAAGGACAGTTGACCCTTGAACAGCATGGGGCTTTGGGACACCAACCTCCCTTGCAGTCAAGCTGCATATAACTTTGACTCCCCCAAAACAACTACTAGTAACTTACTGTTGACCAGAAGCCTTACTGATAACATAAACAATTAACACACATTTTGTGTTACATATACTGTTTACTGTATTCTCACAAGTAAGCTGAAGAAAATTTTTTCAGTTTACTGCAAATCTCAAAAAAATTTTCCAATATATTCATCGAAAAAAATCCACGTATAAGCAGACACACAGCTCAAAGCCATGTTGTTGAAAGGTCGTTGTATACTGTTGTAAGGTTCTTATACTGTATGAGAAATATAGACCATTACTGGACTGTAAGTTAAGGATATATATGCTATGAACCCTAAGGCACCTACTAAAATAACAAAGAATTAGAGCTAACAAGTTGACAAAGGAGATAAAAATGGAATCATTAAAAAATACTGAACCCCAAAGAAGGCAGAAAAAGAGGGCAGGGGGACTAAAATATAATAGGACAGGTAAAACATAAATGGAAAGAAATTAAGAGTTAAACTTAACTGTATCAGTAATCACATTAAATGTAAATGGCATAAACACCCCCAATTTAAAAGGCATCAAGTTGGATGAAAAAGCAAGATGCTTCCTCAGGACCACACTTTAATTATAAAGACACAAATACGTGAAAAGTAAGAGGACAGAAAGGATTTACCACGTTAGGACTAATTAAAATAAAACTGAAATGGCTATATCAGCATCGAAGTAGATTTCAGAGCCAAGAATGTTAACAGTTAAGGTCATTTTATGATAAAAGGTTCAGAAGGACCTAAGAATCCTAAATATTTGTGCACCTAATAAACAGAGCTTCAAAATACTTGAAGCAAAACCTGAGAGACCTGAAAGGAGAAATAGCCAAATCCACAATTATAATCAGACCTCAACGTCCCTCTTTCAATAACTGAGAGAACAAGTGGATAGAAAATCAGTAAGGATATAGAAATTTAAGCAACACCATCAACCCAGTTGACCTAATTGACATTTATAGAAAACACTATGCTTTCTTTTCAAATGCATTTGGAACATTTATCAAGATAAACCATGTTCTCATTCATAAAGTAAATGTCAATAAACTCAAAATTATTCAAGTTATACAGATGTGTTCTCCAGTGACCGTGGAATCGTATTAGGAATCCATAAGAGAAAGATCACTGGAAAAATCCCAAATGCTTGAACACTAAATAATATTGCTCTAAATAATGCATGGATTAAAGTAGAAATGAAAGGGGAAATGAGGAAGTGTTTGAGCTGAATAAAAATGAACACACAGCATATCAACATGCGTAAGGTGCCGTTAAAGCAGTCCTTAAGGGGAACTTATAGTGCTAAAAGCCTCTATTAGAAAAGAAAGCGCTCAAATCAGTAACCTCGGCTTCCACTCTTAGATGCTAAAAAGAAAAGAGTAAATTAAACCCAAAGCAGGCTGAAAACAGGAAATAAAATCATAGCAGCTGATGAAATCACAGAAAAAAATATTAGGGAAAAATGATGACACCAAAGGTGGTCCTTTGAGAACATCTGTGAAATCGATGAGCCTCCGGCCAGGCTCCCTCAGGAAACAGGCACAATCTTCCAGTGGCAGAAACGAGAGCGGGGACCTGAGCGCAGATCCTTTCTCTGTTAAGTAGCCTTTGCACTCTGTTAAAAACCAGTTGTTCACATGGGTGTAGGGGGTCTGGTCCTGGGCTCGTTGTTCTGTTGTTGTCTGTCTGTCTGTCTCGGTACCACTATCTCGGTTGCTACCTCTCTTGAATAAATCTTGAAATCAGGTTGATTCAGTCCTCTGACTTTGATCCTTTTTCAAACATTTTTTTTGGCTAGTCTACGTATGTTGCATTTCCATACGAATTTATCAGCCCATCAGTTTCTATAAAAAGCCTGCTGGGATTGTACTGAGTCCATAGATCAGGTGGTGGAAAATTGTCACCTTAGCAAGGCAACTTTGGGTCTCCTCCACACGGTCACGGGACGTCTCCCCAGCGTTAGGTCTTCTCTCAACAGGGACGTCAAGGTTTTACGGTACAGGTCTTGCAAATCTTTTGCCAGATTTATCCCATCCCGCACCATTTCATATTTTTGGAAGATATTGTAAAGGGATTTTAAAATTTGTGGTTTTACAGAATTACAACTCCCGTGAGACCAGTGGTCCCCCAAGGATCCCACAGCTGGGTGTTAGCACCCCACCGGGGACGGGCAGTCCAAGGCGCGAAGCAAGAAGGGGCAGCCTGTCTCAAGCGGTTTCTTTTTTATGTCTGATTATCTCCTGTTTGGGCAGAAGTGGGTGGCCAGTAGGCCCTTTCTGACATTTTGGGGAGCGGTTACGTTGGCATATCTTTGGAGGACAAGTCATCAGTTCTATTGAAACATTAAATACAAATGTCGTCTGACCCAGCCTTTGCACGTCTAGGGCTTACCTACAGCTCTGCTCCCCCAGACGCAAACCCATGGACACAACCCATGTGTCCCCAGGAAGGTGTTAGTCAAAACCTGGGTATCCATGTGGGGAGTGCAGGACCGCTGCTTAAAAGACGAGATGGCTCTGGTGTCCTGCCAGGGATGATTTCCTAAGCAAATGATTTTAAGTAAAGAAAGCCAGGCACAGAGCCACATGTCAGGTTGCAACTTGCTGGAAGAAAAAGGTGTGTTGTGTGGGAACTCTGTATTTTCTGCACAATTTTTCTGTAAACTTAAAAGTGATCTAAAAAATAGTCTGAAATGTAAGGAAAAAAGCAAGGTGTGTGTGTGTGTGTGCGCTCACCCGCGCCTCTACACTGAGATGCACAGACACGTGGGGGGCCGAGCTCACAGAGGAGGTTGCTTGCCTGTGTTCACGTCCTCCACGGCACTGGGTGCCTCCGAGTTTGTCCGTCTTCCGCTCTGGCTCGCGGCTGTAAGTCAGCGTTTCATCCAGCTTGCTTGCCCTGTGCCTAGCGTAGAACCTAGCTCTCTGCAGAACTGGAGGGGTCTCCAGGAGGGAGGCTGTGGTGCCCAGCCTGGGCTAGATACTTTCAGGAATGTTCTGCATGCACCTCACGGCCCTTGAAGGGACAGTGATGCTGTCCACCTGTTACAGGTGAGGGAACTGAGGGACAGAGGGGGTGAGTCACTTGTGTAAGGCTGCCCAGCCGAGGGTGGCAGAGCCAAGATGCTTTATCCTGAACTTTGAACCCCTGCCCAGGTAGCTTCTTTACAGCGGTGACAGGCACCTGCCAGGCTGCACCGGCAGAGGTACAGAGTGAGCCTGCGGATAGCTCCCAGGCGCAGACTGCTGTGCCCACCCGCCAGGAGCCCCTGTACCGCAGTCCAGAGGGCAGGGACGAGCACCCCGGGGCACTGAGCCAGCACGGCCAGGCATGCAGTGAGGGGCGCTCCCCGCCCAGCTCTGGGTGCAGAATGCATCTCCATGAAGCCCAGGCCCTCTTGCTGGCAGCTGTGGTCCTGCAGGGTGAGTGCCGGAGAGTGGACCTGGGCTTTGCCTCCCACTTCCTAGCTCCATGTGGCATTTCTTTGCTTAAAGGACAAAGGATGGTAAGAGTTCCTGGTGGCATTTATTCCCACTTGGTATTTAATGTATTTGCCAAGACTGTCATTTTGAAGGGGGAACATGCTCAAACAGTAGCAGTGACTCAGACCCTGGTTTGGCACCTTCATCTACCGGCTTCCTCCCCAACCGCGGAGTGTGCGCTGGGGTCGCCCTCCCACCCCCAGCCTGGGAGCTGCCAGGTCCAGGGCAGGCACTGCTTGCCCACTTGGGCATCTCCAGGCCCAGCTCCCTGGGAGTCCTAGGGAGCTCGGTACCCGCAGGCACCTGCCCCAGGTGGGCTGGGCTGAGTGGGAGCCAAGCATGTGGAGCTCTCGGGGGCTTCTCGTCACCACCTGCCCCACCCACCAGGGGCTACTGGCGTGGCTTCCTCTCCATAGAGAGCTCACGGGGCCCATGAGCCCCCAGGGCCGGTGGAACCCCTGCCATGTGAGCCCCTCCTCTCAGGACAAGGAGCAGGGACTTCAGGGCCGGCCTGGGTTTCGCTCTTCCCAGGACTTTCTCACCAGAGCACCTTGCCCTCTGTCTGTAGTTCATGTGCGTCTGAGACCAGCTGAGCACTCTGTCCCCACCCCTCAGACACACCTGCATGGGGGCGGCACTCAGCACGCGGGCGAAGAAGTGGGTGGGCAGAGCTTGGAGGGCCACGCCTGCTATGTGACCAGCACCTGAGATAGGGCAGCTGTAGGTGCGCGTGCGTCCGCAGCGGTGTCAAGACACTCAGGGCCGGGCTTTGTAAAGTGAATGTTCACTGCAGCTTTATTTATTTTTGCCAAAATCTGGAAACAGCCAAGATGTCCTTCTGACAAATGGTAGTTCAGCCATTCAGTAGAATATTATAGAGTGATACAAGCAAACAAGCCATCCAGCCAGGAGAAGACAAGCAGGAACCGCTAGAGGCATGATGAGGTGGAGGAGGCGGCCTGGGAAGGCCGCACACTGTGAGCCCGACCCTGACACTCTGGGCGGTGAAGGGTCGTGGTGGCCGGCGCTGGGGTTTGCAGGGCAGGGGCTGAGCAGGCAGGGAATCTATTCTGTGTGATGCTGTCATGGTGGACACAGGGCGTTACACACTTGTCGAAACCCGTAGAACGTACGAGACAAAGTATGGACCCTGGAAACTATGGACTTCAGGTACAATGATGCATCAGTATTGGTCTGTCCGCTGTGACCCGTGCGAGGGGTTAATGATGGGGAACGGGGGGTTGTGGGAACTCACTGGACTCTGCCCGATTCTTATATAAACCTAAAAATGTTCCAGAATATAAAGTCAATTAAAATAGGATTAGGCCATGCTCCCCAATTCTTACTCGTGGCAGACAGCGGGATTCTTAGGGAACCTGTCAGCCAGTGAGGGCAAAAAAGGGGAGCGGCCCAGAGCCGTCTGCAGAGCTCCACGGGGAGTGCTCGTCCGAGCGCATCGCGGACCTGCTCCATCCGAGGGAGGACCCCCCTCAGTCCCCATCAGAGCCGAGGTTCCCAGAGAAGTGGGGTGACCCTGCAGGGACTGACAGGTCAGGGAGGTGCATGTGATTCTGCTCCAAGGGCTTCAGGGCAGGGGTGCAGCGGCGTTTTCTCCTCCCTGTGTGGCTCTGGGGGTGCAGGGCTTGCTCGCAGGCCCAGGAGTTCCCGGCACACACACAGGCTGCTGGTGGCATCTGCTTCCCGCCCAGAGAGAAGTCATCTTGTGGCTGCACCCACAGTGGGGACTTCATGCGCCAGTGGCCCCAGGCTGTTTCACCTTCACAACTTTGTTCAAATCGCAACTTCCCTACATCACACTGGCTTGTGGTCCACCAGGGCCCCCACCTCTTCTTCTTCAGCGCGTGGCTCGACACCACTGCCCAGGCGGCTGTGCCCCGTGGTGAGGTTGCCCGTGAGCCTGAGCTCTGGTCACAGAATGGTAGCATGGCCTGTTATAAACGAGCCACCCGCATACCCTCCAGCCAGCCAGCTCCTGCACACAGGTGGGCCCCAGACCCAGAAGCTCTATGTTGGAAATGGCGGCACCTGGGCCCCGAGTCACCCCTTGGGAGCTGCCACTTCTCGGGACCTGGTCTGGATGAAAAACAACTTCCGAAGTGACACCTCATTCCATGGTGGGCGTTGGTCTAGTGGCTGGTGTTAACAGCGCAGGGGGGCCCATGGTACATCCGACTCTGAGCCCCACGCCGCCCCGATAACCCCTCGGAATCCAAGAGCAGAGGCAGAAGGAACCTTACATTGTTCGGTTCGGCCCACTCATTTCTGCAGGGAAGGGGCGTGTCTTGCAAAGCTCACAGAGCCGCCTGTGAACGGGCCGTGGGTCCTGACCCCGTCCAGCCCCTCCCCGCACATGACGTGGGCGCGGCCTCCTGCAGCAAGGGAATCGCCAGGGGAGCTTGGGTGAGCGGTTGGGACGAGAAAGGGAATTGTTGGGGATCGTCAAGGACTGAGCTGTGTCCCCCAGATTCCTGGTCCGAATCCTGAATCCAAAAGAACTCCGAATGGAACCGTATTTGGGGCCTTTCAGCAGGTGGCTGGGGGAGGAGGCCACTAGGGTAAACCCTAATCCCGTGGGGCTTGTCCTTGTGAAAAGAGGTCAGGAAATGTCGTGACCACAATGTTGCACATGTGAAACCTTCATAAGATTGTGTATCAATGATACCTCAGTAAAAAAATAAAAATAGAAATAATTTTTAACAAAAGAGGTTAGGACAGAGACACGCACAGAGGGATGGTCACGTGAGGACACAGGGAGAGGACGGCGTCCACACACCCAGGGGAGAGGCTCAGGGGGACCCCAGAGCATCCTGTCTTAAAGCCCATGGGTAATAGGAAAGCAGCCGGTCCAGCTGACTTGGCTGGCCCCTGCTGGTCCTGCCTTCCCCAGGACGAGGTCAGTGCCTCCGACATGAGGCAGCTTATCTGCTTTGAGAGTTCATCGTTTGCTTTGGGTATTAATTTTTCAGTTGTTGCCTTTGAGTTGAAGCACTCGACAAATTACTCATCACGATGTGGGACACGCAGGAGCTAAACTGAGCTATAAATCTCCCAGGCTTGGTGTTAAAGCCTGAACCCCATCCCACATTCCCTCCAGGCAGGGCTCGCACGCGCTCTGTGCCGGGAGGTCGGCAGGTCCAGGATGCTTTCTCGGGGCTGCCCTGGGCCAGAACCGGAGCATCTTCCTGAGGCTGGGCCTGGCCCGACGCTGCGCAGCTGTACTGCACTCCCTCCTACGGGAAGGGCCACCCCACGCTCACTCGTCCACGTGCCTGGTCTCGGTGGGCGGCTGCACCCAGAAAGGCCCTCGGTCCCCGCTCCCCGGTCTCTGCCTCTCTCCCGCTCTCCCACCAGCTGCTCGGCCAGGCCACATAGTGCTTCAGAGCCCAAGCCAGGGCCACCTCCTTGGAGAAGCTTGCGCACCATCGGCTCCTGTGCCTGCAGTGGGAAGGTGCCCTGAACAGGTTTGGTGAACGGAGGGCCGCAGGGTCACACCGCCAGCCTCCAGGTAGCACAGACTCGGGGTCCCCAGGCCAACACCTCTGTCTGTTCTCGATCTTAGCAAGAGAGCTCGGAGCCCAGCACTCCTCAGGGACTTAGCCTCCCCCATTCCAGGGGCCAGGCAGACGAGCAAAGATGATGTGGCCCCCGTGGTCAGCAGGTAGCGCCTCTCTGATGGCACGTGTCCATTTTAGTGTCGACCGCCAAGACGTAACGAGTGTGTCGTCAGAGAACTTGGGCTCCGTTCCTGCCGCCGCCAAGCTTGGGGGTAGCATCTGAGCGCAGAACCACCTCCGGTCCCTCTAAGGAGACAAGGAGAGATACGGAACCCGGGTGACGGGCCCAGAATCGCGATGGTGGCACCCAAATGCTGAAGGGTGGGAAATCACACTGTGGAAATGTGTCAAAACCCAGACACTTGGGGCAAAAATCAGGCACAGCATTCTGGATGAACCATCATTTCCTGATATTTTTTTGTCCATGAACTTAAAATAAGAGGTCCTGTTCCTCCTATCCCATCTGCATTCCTGGGGTCAGACGGGCCATCTTGTTGGGGGACGGGGTGCCGAGGGTGACAAAGGGCTCAGGTTAGGGAGCCGAATGGGGGCGGGCGGGGTGATGGGCAGGGCCGTGCTCCTCAGACTGCCAGGGAAGAAAGAGGTAGTGGGCCCTGCTCCAGGCCCCAGGACACAACCTTCCAGGGTGTAGACAGGTTTCCTTTTTTGTTTTCTCCAAGAACACTGATTCTGCAAACCCCAGCCAGTATAGGCCAAAACCCCAACCCAGCAGCTTCACCAGTCTCTGGCTAAAGCCCCCTGAGAGATGAGGTGTTCGGAGACACAGCCAGCTTCCATGCTGGCTGAGGTCTGCTTGGGGTGGCAGGCGGAGGGGCTGGCACTCTGGCCCCTTTCCCCCGTCTGCCCCAGGCCCCTGCATCCTCCTTGGGGTCCTGTGTGACCGCCAAGGGCAGAATTTATCACGAGCAGCATGATTGTGTGCACACCTGTCTTCTCATGGGGACCTAAGTGAGGGACCCACCTTCCCTCATCGGTCAGCCCCACAGCTTCTCCCGGGTGCCAAACCATTAGGGCCGGGTGCCCAGGGACACCGATGCCGGTACTCCCACTTCCACCCCTCCAGGCCTCCCTGGTACTCACTCACCCAAGGCCAGTATTCTGGGCACCTGGGCCAGCCGGGCCGCAGGGAGCTGAAGGAAGGTTTGGTGCTGAGGCCAAATCCATCGCACCTGTTGCCCCAGAGTGGCCAGGAGAGCATCTCCAGAACCCTAGTGGGGGTCCCAGGCACCTTTGTGCGGTCTGTTCTGGCAGGACTCAGGCTGTACTCAGGGCTGCCCGGTCCCGCCCCTCACCAGCCGAGCCCTCCTCATGAGCTGGCCGCCCAGGGCCTGGAGCAGCGCACAGGGCTCCTCACCCCCATCCTGGCACCCGAGTCCATGAGGGGTGGGGCAGGGGGGACACAGCACCCAGCCTGACCCCCAGCGCCCTGCAGCCCAGGACCCCAGCCACAGAGCTACTTCCGGCGGTACCCTGCCCTGCCGTGACGATAGCCCCTCCGGGGCCCCCCCTGCATCACTGAGGCCAAAGAAGGCCCTGGAGTAGTGGTGTGGCCTGAGACCCTTGTCCCAGGAGGGCGGGCTGGAGCAGGCGTCCCCGGCACAGCTGGCCTCACTCGGTGCAGGCACCACCAGCCCCCCGGGGGCCGCCAGCTCACGGCCATCCCCAGGCAGCCGGTGGGGAGCTCTCCAGCCTTTCCCATCACCCGTGCCACCTCTCCATGCCTTACCGGGACAGGAGCCATCCCTCCATCCAAGACTGCTTGTGACTTTATGAACTAATGTCCCAGGGTCGCAGTGGGCAGGTCACCAACATGGTCTTACAAATATAACCTGCGGCACCATTGGGAGGAGGCAGGCTTGGCTGTTACTGGCTGAGAGGTGGATCAGGGCCTCTAGGTCAAACCCGCACCTGTTGGGAAGCCTGGATAGCACAATGCTGTGAAAATAGTGCTTAAAATGCAGTTCTGTCCTTGGCCCATAAGTGTTGGTGTTAACTGTCCACCAAAAGGCATCACCTTCCAAAGGCATGATTTTCTAGGGGATCCCTCCCCATCAGGGCTGAGAATGCCCTCTAGCCCTCCCTGGCCTCGTGAAGCCATCCCAGCTCAGGGAAAGCCCTGTGCTGGGGGCCCACAGCCCTGGAGTCCCATGCAGGCCCCCGACCCCGACCAGTAACTTCAGGCGGATGACATCCCGGCTGTGCTGTGGCTCCCAAGAGGGCCCAAGGGCCCCGCCGCGCTGCCCTGAGCACCCAAGGAGACAGCAGCCGTGAACTCCGTTTGTTTGCAAGGACCTTCCTTGTGGCCTGACATCCATCACCTCCAGTAGGGGCACCTTACTGGACCAGCAAGTCCCCAGCGTTAAGGGACGAGCGTGAGTGTGGGCTTGGTGTGAGAGAACCCGAGTAGATAAGAACTACAGACTCCCACACTCAGGACCACTGCCCGAGAGCCGCCGTGCCTGCGCCGCGTTCACAATGGGCGCCTTAAAGTTAGTAAGAGGCTGGTTTACTGCCCCGGGCAGTAGAGGCACGAGAGGCCTCATGGCTTGAAGTCCGTGGTAGGCATTTCTGTCAGGTGGCTGGGAGCCCCCGGCGTATTTGGAAGGACGACTGTCTGCACGGCGGCTCTGCCAGGCGCTTGTCTCCAGGGGCTGCTGTAACAAAGTGCCACCAGCTGGGTGACTAAAGGCACAGAAACGTCGCTTTCTCGCAGTCTGGAGGCTGCCAATTCCTGAATCAGGGTATGGGCAGGGCCCTGCTCCTCCAGAGGCTCTAGGGCAGGGTCCTTCCTTGTCCTGAACAGGTTCTGGCGACCCCACACATCCTCTGCCTATCTTCACATGGTTTCCCCCCACGTGTGTCCAGATTTCCCTTTTCCTATAAGGCACACCGTGGGGTAGGGCCTACCCTCCTGACTTCACTTGGACTTAATTGCATCTGGAAGACCCCACTTCCAAATAAGGTCACGTTCACAGATTCCAGAGGTTAGAACATGGACACGTCCTTTTGGGGGTGGCACCATTTACCCCAGAGTGATCCATGGTCCCAGCTCCAGGGGTACAGCCTTGGCAAAGCTCTCCTGCAGGCCATGCCTGAGCCATGGCGGACCGGGCAGACCTGAGTCAGCCCCTGTCTCCGGGACCCCGGAGGGCAGATGTGCACAGGCTCTGAGCGGCCTCCCACCAAGCCCAGGAGAGCAAGAGCAGGGAAGTGGTGGAAGGAAGGGGGCTGGTCCGGCCTGGAGGCAGAGACCCTGCACACACCTCAAAAGGGAGGGTTAGCAATCAATTGCTAGAAATGTGTGCAGGTACCCATCTGTGTAGAAGGCTTTTGTCAAGAAGAATGTAATTAAGTTAGAAAATCCCGGGCAGCACCTTCAGATGGGGGAGCCCGAGCAAGGAGGGCAGCTACAGACCAAGGGGCGCCCAGTGTCTGGACCCGGCCCACCCACGATGCCGGGAATCCCCGCCTGCCGTCCCCTGCAGGGAGCAGGGCCTGATTGGACAGGGTCTCCTGCACGCCCGGCTGGGGCTGCCCACATAGTGCTGACTTGAAGGGACCAGGCCCTGAGGATGCACACGCTAGCCACACTGTCTCTGAGAGATACCACATGGCTTCTGCATGAGATACCACAAGCTTGTCTTCCATGCAGTGCCCCAGAGCTCAGTTGCGGGCTTCCAGGGCCACAGGGGAGGAGCCCACGCTGTGGGGGCCAGCAGAGCAGGCACACGACTACCGGGCCCTGCGAGGGTCACTGCCGCGTGAGCTCTGCCAGTCTGCTCCGCAGGTGCGCTTTGCCCTGGAGGCCGGCTCTGCCTGGTGGGCGGCTCTGAGGCATCTGTGGAGTCTCATTCCCGCGGGGCCCCTCCATTGACGGCTATGTGACCTGGCCTCCTGCTCCGCCGCTTGTCTCTTGCTTCAGAAATGTCACCCAAGCTCCCTCCTTCAGTCCCAGTTCATCGCTGGCCAGAGCCAGGACACATCCTTTCATGGGACAGGGAGGCCACCTGCTTAGCAGCCCAGGGCCAGGGCGGCTCCCCCAGAGCCCCAAGCAGGCTGTCCACCGTGACCTCACCCCATCCTGACCTGGCACGGAGAGGCCCCACGTGCCACCCGGAGGATGCCTGCCTGGGTGGCGGCTCCGTCCCACTGAGTGTGCTGGGCCCTCTCCCTTGGAACAAACCCTGGCAGTGACTGGTCGGGCCCCTCCTTGTCCACTCTGCTGTCCCCCTGCCTTCCCTGGAAACCCACCCCATCTGCCTACCACCCACAGGACGAGGTCCCAGGTTCCTTGCCCACCAGCCTCCGCCAGACCTTGTTACTCCACTCCCTGTTTCTGGCCTCCATCAGATTGCCTGTCCCCCACCCCTGACCCAGCGAGGCTCACTTCTCCAGTGCCCACTGCTCCATGCTGGGCCTCCCCTCTGGCTGTCTGTGTCTTTATCACCTTCCCCTGGCGCTAGGCCACCTGGGCACACATCTCATCCGGGTGTCCTCTGTATGAAGCTGCAGGTCCCTCCCCAGCCAGCTGGCACTCACTCCGCAAACATGTTCAGTGTGGTGTGCCCCAGCCCAGCTGTGCCAGCCGCATCCTGGGGGCTGCAGAGAAGGGAAGTGTATCCATACTAGGCCCATAGCTTGGTTTTCCCAGTGGGAGAAACAGGAGAGAGATGGGACAGACTGGCTCGTCCCATCTTGTATGTCATGTCCCCTACCTGTCCCAGGGCTGGGTTTCCTCACCTGGCTGAGTTGAGGAGAAGGCCCAGCCTTCCTGAAGAACTGGGTTTATTATTGATTGATCCGTCTGGCTCGTTTTTGGGGCTGTCAATGCAATGAGATAAGAGAGTAGGACCCAACAACCGAGGCTCATGGAACCTCTGAGTTGAACAATACTTTACTTACCAAGTTTATCAGTTAGGGACTGCACTCCACTTTAAAGATAACTAAAGTAAACAGTTTTAAAACAAATTGGGGGTTATTTAATCTTTAAATCTAGAGGTCAGTGGTTGCAGGCATTTGTGCAACAGGTCAAAGATCCAACAGCTTAAATTCTCCTCCCTGTCACAAGATGGCTGCTGAAGGCCCAGCACCAGCATCCGCATTCCAGGCAAGAAGGCCAAAGGAAGTGACAGACTGTCACCTGTATTAGAAAAGCCAAACTTTCCTAGAAATTCCCAGCAGATTTGCACCTGCATCTCATTGGCTAGAACAGTGCTGCATGCCTCCTCAGTGGAAATCACTCATTCTAGAACCTGGGAGCATTGCTGCCCTAAACAACCTCTGGGCACCTGGCAGGTGCCTGCCCCACCAGGTTCCTGGGGGCCATTTCAAACTGTGTTCCCTAGAACCGCGGTGTTTCAGAGCCTGAGGGAAGGAGAAGAGAATGAGCAGGCCATGCCCCAGTCCCCTCCCCAGCCTCATCTGGGGAGCTCCTCAGCTGGGGTGCAGCCCAGAGCGGTGCACCAACGCACTCAGGAAACGCTTGTTTGTCTGCTTGGGCTAGAAAGCTTCCTCTCCCCAGTTTGGCCCCCGGCACCAGAAGTCAGAGTCAAATTGGGGGTGCCTGATTCCCATGCCACACCGAGAAGCCTCAGCAGGCCCAAACCCCAAGTGCTCAGGGGGGAAACTGAATATGGGGACCCACTCAGGCAGTGAGTCCTCGGGTCCAGCAGACACACAGCCTCCAGGCCCCCAGGAGGCGGCAGCTGAGCGCTGTGGGAAGGCTCCGCCGGCCTGGGTGGGGACGGCCCCAGGGCCACACAACAGCATGTGGCCCCAACCCCCACCAGCCCGCAGCCCGCAGAACCAGCCCACACACTGACGCGCCTCCGGTGTTATTTTAGACCAAGCCTCATGCTCAGCACAGTCCAACAGGCTTGAACTTTAACAAAAGAAGACGAGGCATGACAAGCCTCACCCTGCCATTTACAGCTGGTCCAGCCCCCCGGCTTCCGGCCACGTGGCCCTCCTGCCCAAAGCGGCAGAGGCAGTGGGGGGCGGGAGGCCTCCCGGGCTGATGTCCTCCAGCAGTGTGGGTGGGCTCCAGCCCTGCCACGGGCCTGGGTGGGAGGTGTGACGTCTGATGCCTGGTCCCGGGGGTGCTGGGCATGGCCTCGTGGCCCAGGAGGGGGCGCTGTGTGTCCGCACGTCGGGCCCAGCCTCATTCTGGTCCACACCTCTTTCCCTGGGTCCCTGGCAGATATCCGTGCCCTCGCCTGGCTTTGTAGGGCCTGAGGTCCCTGCCCATCCTTCTCAGACTCCCAAGGCCCTGCTCCCTGCTGGCAGATAGACCCGGGCTGCCAGCCTGGATTCCCTCCCCGCCGAGAGCTCAGGGACTCCCACAGCCCTGCTGGGTGGACGGCCTTGCTGCAGGCTGGCCATCCTCATGCAGGACATTGCACATTTCCCAGGACTGAGCACAGTGCCCGGCCTGACAGGTGGCCTGACAGACATCAGAGGGACAGAAGGGTGGAAGGAGGGGTGGGCAGGTGGATGGAGGAAAGATGGGCAGGTAGCTGAAAAACTTAGGGTGGATGGATAGGTGAAAAGGACAGATGGGTGAGTGGATGGGTAGGTGTACGGACAGACAGAATGACGGGTGGATGGATGGACGGATGGGTGATGGATGGGTAGGTGTATGGACAGACAGAATGACGGGTGG
>JAQQAC010006904.1:5020672-5039986 GCA_029783875.1 Phataginus tricuspis | reverse complement strand
ATGGGTGATGGATGGGTAGGTGTATGGACAGACAGAATGACGGGTGGGTGATGGATGGGTGGACAGACAGGTGGACGGTACGTGGGTAGACAGACGAATGGAGTGACAGATAATGGGTTAAGGGGGAGGGAGGAAGAGCCTTTGTAGGAACTTCCCCTGGCCCGAGGGCCTGCTCTATTCAGCACAGCGGGCAGGACGGTGAGAGGGCTGAGGGCCCTCGCCCAGGGTGTGGGGGTCAGTGTTTTCCCAGCTGAGGTGCCCATCTGTGTGCGGCCCTGCTCCCCTTCTGGTGGCTGTGAAGCCTGGCAGCCCGGCCCTGGCCTGTCCGGCCCCTTCTCCTCCACTCAGTCTGAACCCAGGAGGGGCCCGAATGTCACCTGACGGTCCAGCTGTGTGTCACTATGACTCACAGGAGCAGTGACATGTCAGAGCCACAGTCACGAATTCAGGACTGCCCAGCCGTCTCAGGATACTGTCCGTCTCTCTCCCAGCTGACATTTGTTGGAGGCCAGGGTGGCACGGCCAGGCAAGCCCGGGCCCCCGGGCGGTGGGCGGGTCCATAGAGGCCAAAGCGGCGGACCAGTGGCTGCCCGGGCGGGGTTCCCTTGGGCGGCGTGGATGTGCTCGATGCCGCTGAGCCGTGCACTTTAAAAGGGTGACTTTTACATCATGTGAACTTCTCAATTTTTTAAAAGTATACACATACCAAAAAAAGCTGTGGGAACAGGGAGACGCCAGTGGGGCTGCAACGGAAGCATGCCAGAAGAGTGGGCAGCCGGTGGGCCCGTCCCGCGGGCCTCAGGCCTGGGCAAGCAGCCGCGGAGACTTGAGCAGCCTGCCGAGGTCCGATTCTGTGGCTCCGTCCAGCCGCAGGAGACACAGGCCTCAGGAGCAGAGGCTCCTTCCCACAGGGTCTTCCCAGCCTGCCCATCCTATGTGACGCCCGCTTGTTGACGAGACCCTGGGTGGCTGCCCTCATGGCCACCCTAGCTCCCACCCAGGTCAGGCCATCCAGGGCCACATGCTGATGCCGAAAGCGGGTGGATGCCAGCAGCCATCCCCCAGGAGGCACCACAGCTGATACCCACTCTGGGGCCCGAAAATGCCCCTTCCTGCCACCTGACGGAGGCAGCCAGGTCTGGGGGGTTGAATCAGGTGTAACACCCCAGAAAGCACCTCCAAGTACTTGTCATGTCAGCTCCCCTTTATTTCTCCTTCTTCTTCATCTCCTCCGTATGGGGACTCCTCAGGGTGCAGCAGGAGTGCATGTCTGGGGCCGGGACCCTCAGGGGCCTCTCCCGGCGCCCCTGGAGGAAGGACCCGGCCAGGGCAGGTATGCCAGCTCTCTGTGCACACTTGGGGCCCCAGCGTCTGTCCTGTGCTTCTCAGTTTGTGAAGCGCTTGCCCAAATTAACCATTTTAGAGTAAAGGATTTGGTGACATTTAGTACATTCACAGTCATGTAGCCTCCCGAGAAGGGGCTGAGGTTCCTCTGCGAGCAGGTCAGCCCACAAAACTGCAGCCGAGCCAGCGACTTCCCAGGCGAGAAAGCAACAGAGCCCGGCTCTGATAGGCCAAGTCATGTCCCCAAAAAGACGTGAAAGTCCTGGCCCCCAGCACGTCAGAATGTGCTTGCGTCTGGAGGTGGGACCTTTAAAGAGGGGATTAAGGTGAATGAGGTTACAGGGCGGCCCTGATCCCATAGGGTTGGTGTCCTCGTAAGAAGAGGAGGTCAGGACACAGACACGCACAGAGGGACAGCCACGGGAGGATCCAGGGAGGGGACGCACCCACATGCCCAGGAGAGGCTCAGGGGGAGCCGCCCTGCCCGCCTCTGGGTCTCAGCCCTGGGTATCGGCCCTCCAGCCCCAGGCCTGGGAAGCAGTCCGTGTCTATTGTTTAAGCCCCCATCTGAGGGGCTTTGTCAGGACAGCCTGAGGTCACTGATGCACAGGGCTTGAACCCTGATTTCTGACTCGTGTCCCAGCGAGGAGGCCATCTGGGCACCCATGTCCAGCCTGTGGCCCCGTCACAGGGACCCTCGGGCCCAGGGTTCTGGCTCCCTGGGCTCCACGGAAGGACCCAGTGGGGGAAGTGTGCCCACCCCCACATCAACACACAAAGCAAAAATTCCCACTGATAAATTGTGACTCGACAGTATCCATGGCCACCCCCAGCCAAGGGGCCTGCTTCCAGTGGGGCTTCTGGGCTGAGGTCTTTACTGGGACAGGTGCTACATGTAAAGAGCCTCCCCAGGAACACAGCCCTCAGAGGACAGCAGCTCCCCTCGGTTTTCAAGCTGGGGAAGCATTGGGATGTTTCCCTAAGTGCTCACGTTTCTAAAAAATTAAAGTGAAATTCACATAACATAAAATTAACCATTTTAGAGTAAAGAATTTGGTGGCATTTAGTACATTCACAGTGTTACGCAGCCGCCGCCTCTGTCCACTTTCAGACCTTTGTCATCACCGCAAAAGGAATGTGACGCCATCATCCATCACCGGCCATCCTCTCCCCGCCCCTGGCAGCGGCGGATCTGCCGTCCGTCTGTTTGGACGTGTCTGCTGCAGACGCATCACATAAATGGGGTCACACAGTATGTGCTCTGTGTCTGGCTTCTTCCACCGGGCAGAGTGTTTTCAGGCTTCTTCCACGTCACCGCGTGTCAGGACTTCATTCCTGTGTGGGGGTGAAGGACGCGTTGTGCGGGTGGGCCACCTCTTGTTCGTCCTGTGTCAGTGGACGCGGCGCGGTCTCCACCCCTGGACTGTGGCGACAGTGCGGCTGGGGATGTGGTGTGTGGTTGTCGCTCCGGGACACTGCCCTCCCTTCTCTGGGGACGTCTCCCTAGGAGCGGAATTCCTGGTCATTCTGCATCTACCTTTCTGAGGAATCTTCAAACTGCTTTGCACACCGACTGCCCATTTACGTCCCCGTCAGAGGCTCACTTTCCTGCGTGGAAAGCGGGCTGTGTGGAGTGCCTGCTTCTTCGGCTGGGTCTGCCCCTCTCACAGAGGCTCTCAGCCTCTTCAGGTCCACTTTAGACTCTGATGACGGCCAGGGGCCCTCCCCTAGGGAGACACATACAGACCCACAGTTTGCCCACTGCAAGGCAAACATAGAAAGGAGCCCTTCTGTGGGGTCACAGCAAGGTGAGCAGCGGGCAGACTGCACTGGAGCCCACCGGAGCAGGCCCCTCGTGCAGTGAGCAGCCTGCACGGCTGTCCAGGACAACCCCCCTCTGCTGGTCCCTGGAAGCACACCCCTCTCGCACAGCGTGTTGGCCCTGCCTTATAGACAGAGGTGTTCCCGAGAGCAGCCACTGCAGGGGAAACCTCTGCTCAGCGAACCTGGTTTCTCACCGATGGGCAAGAGAATCTGAGAGCTGTGTCTCTGGGCCCTGCTGCCCAAGAGCTGTGAGCTGGAGGGAGGAGAATGCTGGAATCCACGCCCAGACTCTGTCCGGGGCGGAGGCTGGGGGGCCGTGCAGCTTTCAGGGCTGCATGGTGGTGGGAGATGCTCGGGTGGCTGTGAGGACCCCATCAGGTCAGCATGGCGTCAGCCAGCAAGTGATGGAGCGTGGATGAGTCACTGCCAGCTCCCAGGGTCCCACCTCGTCCATGCTCCCCCCGGTCACCACACCAGCACGGGAGGTGCTGCCAGCCCCCTTCCAGGTGTGGGGACAGATGGCTCAGCCCAGAGCCCACACCCCACAACAGTGTGTAGGGCACTCGGGTGGGACCTTAACCTCGTACTTGACCCTGAAGCTGTCCATCCCACAGGACCCTGGCCTTCCCTTCATGTGGCCCCAGGCCTCCCCTAGGGTCCCACCCTGCAACCCTGTCAAGGGAACGGGCACCCACTCGGGGTGGGCAGCCGAGTGTGGGAGAAGAAACCACAGGTCACCCCGCCGACCATGCCCCCCACCCCATGCTCATGCTAGCCTTGTGTGCATTTCGCTTGATCTTCCGAGACCCCTGCAGAGACCCCATTGTCCACTATTTCACAGATGGCACCACAGCCCAGAGAGCAGCTCCTGGTGACCAGTGGGTGGGCACAGAGCCAGGACCTGGTTCCTGGGCCTTTGGCCATGTCTTTCCGTTTTTTAATTATCAGTTGTAATTGTCATAAATGCACATACCATGAAATTTCCCCCTTAAACATTTCTGAGTGCACAGCTCGGTGGCAGTAAGCACAGTCACGTTATTGTGCCGCCATCCCCACCACCATCTCTAGAACTTTCCATCTTCCCAAACTGAAGCTCTGTCCCCACTGAACACTTACCCCGGCCCCTGGCGCCCACCGTCCTACCTTCTGACTCTGTGAGTCTGACCACTCTAAGTACTTCCTCTGAGTCGAGTTATACAGTGTCTCTCTGGCTTATTTCACTCAGCATAACGTCCTCAAGATTCATGCATGTCATAGCAGGTGTCAGAATTTTCTTCCTTTTTAAGGCTGAATAATTTTCCGTTGTAGCAGGTGATGGACGCAGGTTGTTTCCACAGATTAGCCATTGTGTTAATGCTGCTGCGAGGACAGGGAGCACAGACCTATTCGAGTCCCTGCTTTCACTTCCTGTGGACGTGCCCCCCGAGGTGGACCGTCTCGACCGCATGCTAGATCTGTTTAATTTTTTGAACAACCACCGTACTGTTCTCCACAGCAGCTGCCCATTTTGCATTCCCAGCAAGCCTTTTCCTTTTGGCGCCAGAGCGGCGCTGTGCTCTGCGGACACTCCTGTAAGCCCAGTCGAAGGGTGTCGCTGATGGGAGGACAGGACAGGTGTGGCTGGCCCTGGACGGGTGTCTCTGGCCCAGAACCTGGAGATGTTTGCGTAAACGTGAACCCAAACCCCTGCTCCCATGTTGCTGGTACAAACATTTAATAGGAAAGGCATATGTATGCTCAACATCACTAGTCAATAGAGAAATGCACACCAGAGCCACAGGGAGATGCTGCCTCACACCTGGCAGAACGGACAGACAAGCAGGTGATGAGGCAGAGAAGCCGAAGGCCCCAAGCACTGCTGGGGGAGTGAGCAGTGCTGCAGCTGTGGAGGACAGTTTAGAGCATCCTCAAAACTAAACTCAGAATCAGCACCTGACCAGCCATTCCACAGGCGGGCACCCGACCACCTGGCTCCACCCTGCACGCAGGGCCACCCCGCAGGCTTCGCGGCCTTGGGCAAACGGCTCCCCTTCTCTGGGCCCTGGCTCCCCATCTGTAGGACGGCAGTGATGCAGGACCTGCTAACCAGGCTGCCGGGGAATTGATGCCTGTCCACACAGGACGTGCTGGCCCAGCACCGGCACATAGTACGTATGTTACTGTGCTCCACGGTGTCCTGCAGGAATGGGGGGCTACCTGTAGCTCAGAATTCTTGACTCTGAGATGCCAGATCTGGGGCCCAGGGCTGCTGTGAGGATGGCCCAGCTCTGCCCCCAGGCTGGGCACCAGCCCTCGGGTCGGACAGGTGGTGCTGGCGTGCAGTCACCCCACACCATGGCCTTCAGCCTCAGGACTTGGCCCGATCCACCCAGCCCTGGCCACTGCCCCTTGGAAAGGGCAGGCCAGGGTTCCAAGAGCTGCGCCCTCCCCACCTAGAGTGGCTCACGCCATTCCTGCTGGGCGAGGCTGCTGGAAGCCCTTTTTTAGCAATTACCCTTCTGAGTTGAGAGCGGTCATTTTCAACACACAGAGGAGTTGACCTCTTGAGGACTCTCCAACCTGAATCAGGCCCACCTGAGCTCACACCATTCCCCTGAGCCCACGAGGGCTGTTCCAGGACAAGCTCCAGGCAGCTGCAAGCTGTGCCCAGAGGAACGGGGCCAGGGTCGCCACCAGCCGTCTCCAAAAGGGGGTGAACCAAAGTCTGCAGTCAGGCCATCCACCCACTCCCTCCTTGGGAGGGCTTACATCAAGGGGTCCTGGGGTGGTGGTGGGACTTTCTGGACAGTCTAGCCAGTGACCAGAAGTCCTTGTGTCGAGGACCAGGTCTCAGGGGTCTCCCTTCTGCATGGGACATGCCCAGACCGCTGCGGGTAGAGGCCAGGTAGGAGGAAGCCAGGCTAGACTGGAGGAGGGGCCCAGAATGTCCCTTGGAGAAGTGGTGCAGGGCCTGCAGGCATCTGGGCTGCAGCCAAGGAGACTGGCTGCCTGGCTCGTCCCGGGGCAGTGCAGGGAGGTGAGCTGGGGTTCGCTTGGGCCCTCACAGGATGCAACGTCTCAGGAAGGCAGAATCCCCACCACCAAGCTCATTCTGGGCGAGAGGCAGGGAGTGGGGTGGGGGCGGGCACTAGGAAGCGCACAGAGCCCTGCCCGCTTGGGGTGGGCCGCCCTGGGGGGGACCAGGCTCCACTGAGCCTCATGGGGGTGCGGGGGGAATGTTGGTGGGCTGCCCGCCCCAGCAGCCTCAATTCAGGGCCACAAGAGCCCCCATGCCTCTCAAGGCCAAGGCCTGAAGCCGATCTGAGGCTGTCCACGCTGGACCTGCTAGAATCCTGGGGTTGCCTTGGGGTACCTGTCCTTTCCCATCCAACCTAAAATCAGGCTCATATGATCATGGATTTCCCTATATGTCAGACACCCCCCCCACCCCCCAATATGACCCTGAGCAGGGTCACCTCCCCCAACCTCCCTCCATCCAAGTACAGGCGTGCCCTCCAGCTTGAACCCAGCAGCTGCTCTTCAGGGGCTGTGCCTCGGGCCTGGGGCCACTGTGCCCAACACGGCCCCAGCGCCGTGCACTTGTGCACACCCGAGGCTGCCCTCCACACCTGCAGGGGCTGCTTGGTTTCCCTGGTGGTGGTGGGCAGCCCTGCCCCGCAAGACCTGAGGTCTTCACGGCACCCACCTGTTACCTCTGAAGGCTGGCGTCCCCAGCAGGGAGGCAGCAGTGGGTCCCTTTCCCATAGTGGAAGAACTGTTCTTGCCCCATCCCCCTGAACTGTCTCCACCCCTGGGCAGCACACACCAAGGCTCAGGGGCCAACATTGATTTCATAATGCCCTCGAGTTGGACACAAGAGACCCCTCCAGCCCAGAACCAGGCTAGGGTGCCCAGGGGAGGGAGTGGGGCCCCTTCCCTCGACGGCCCGGTCAGCCAGCTGCCACCGGACCACGGAGATAAAGTGGGCGCCCCTGCCGAGGGTGGGACCCCCTGGAAGGAGAGGAGGGTCTTCTGAAAGCAGCCCCTCCCAACCTCACCGGCAACACCAAAGCAGCAGCCCCCCACTCCCCTCGGGGCCTGGACCATGGAGGAGCCTGCCCCGAGACGGCGAGGCGCCTGTGCCTGCCCCGAGACAGCGGGGTCTGCCCTCCCTTCCGGGATGTGCCTCCTCCTGGAGAGCCCGTTTTCACCCCAGGGCTGCCAACCCCTCCGCTTTGCCCGACGACACTGCTCTTCTCCTGGTCTCAGGACATCTGGTGCTCCAGGCAGACGGGGAGGGAGGAGGAGCCTTCCAGCTGGCCTGGGTGTGGGGACTGCAGCCCTGCCCTGTCGGGCGGTCGCTCGCTGTGCTGCGTGGGGCTGGTGTCCAGAGCTAACCGAAGCAGCTGATGAAATGGTTGCCACCCCCAGCCAGTGGCTTCTGGCACGTTGTGTCACCACCCTGGCCGCAGCCCCTCCAGACAAAGAGCAAGCCAGGCGTTCCATACGGGAGAGGGGTTACTGCGGAGCTGGGCACAGCTTGCCCCAAAACCCCGGGGGTCTGCACCGTGCCACTCCTTGTGTGTGGAGGCCCCACGTGGTGCCGTCTCCCTCGACACTGAACCTCACTGGTTCGCAGGGCGGCAGGGCCAGGGAGCAGAGCGGCTTGCACGGCAGCCTGGAGCTCTGCAGGTCAGCCATGCTCCAGCTCTGTGCCCACCCAAGTGGGTGGCCTCCCCATGGATTCTACAGATGGGTCGGGAAAACATGCTCAGATATGGTATGTGTTGCCTCCAAATTCCAGGGGGACCCCCAAGCATCGTACCCATGCGTGAGCTCAAGCGTGTGCATGTGCCCAGGCGCAGTGGGCAGGCAGCACCTTGTCTGCACCGTGGAGGGGACGTTTTGGGCTGTGCCAGAGCGGTGAGCAGCCCGCTTCTGTGGCTTTATCGCCCACGCCTGAGTTCACATGCAGGGCATCTGAGGCCACCAGGTGCGACCACCACGACGTGATGGGTGTGCTGCCCAGTGGGGGGGTCTGCCGGAACCTGGGGCGCCGGCCTCTCTGGGGCCACGTTTCCATAGAGTGACAGATCTGCAGCGCCATGGCCAGGCCATGCGGGCACACTGCTGGGTGCTGTGCCCAGGACTTAGTGACATAAACACATCATCCTCAACATGGGCACATCCCAGGTGCTCACCTGAAGTTTGCCCTTCGCAGTGCTTTGCTAGCTGCTGCAGGTGCAGCTAGGCCCCTCCACTCTCTGGGCATTCAGTCTGGGCTTCTGGGCCCCAACACCCCACGTGGGGCCTTGAAGCTGGCCACAGAGGCCATGCTGAGTGGGGGCAATGAGACGTGGGGACGAAGGAGGCTGTGATGCAAAGGCACCCAGCTTCCCAGCTCGGCCTCTGTGGGGCACTTGCACGTGCTCTGTGCTGAAGTGATGGATATTCATCCCAAGAATGATGAGGTAGTGGGCCAAGAGCCCCCAGAAGCCCCAGATTCATGCACAGGCTAGCCAGCCGGCTTGGGCGTGAGCACTTCAGGGCACGGGCAGGGCCGCCGACTTTGCCTGCCCTGAGTCGCACCTGCGGCACTACACAGATGTGTCCTTGCCCCACTGTACGTGGTGCTGCTGGCCGCAGAGCCCTGGTTCAGGGCCGCCCACTCACTGGGGAAACAGGTGCTGGGACTTGAACCCAGACGTTGGACTCCCAGTGTTCCCCACATTCCCTTGTGTTGTGGAGCCCATGGTGCCGAGCAGGGCCGGGCCGCATCTGTAACAGGCCCATCATCGTGATGCCTGCTGGGGTGAGGCCAGCGCCCCGGTGCTCAGCCCAGGACATGCCCTGCACACAGCCACACGGCCGGCTGCAGTGAACACAGAAACGGCCCCACGCCACTTCCTGCAGGCCCTGCTCGCTAGCACTGGGAAAGGGGTGACCTGCCCTGAGCAGAGTGTGGCTCTGGGGGCCAGGGCCCCGGGAGTGGTGCCGCCTGCTGGGCTCAACCAGAGGGCTGCTTTGGAGATGGGGACAGTGGCTCCGTCTTTCCCCTCCTCCCTTGTCTGCCTGGCCCTGGAGGCTGAGGGCATCTGGAGCTTAGCATGAGTAGGGCTCAGGCTGAGCCATGCCTGGAGCTGCACCCCTGAGGGCCCTGGGCTATCAAAGACCCAGGTCTGGAGGGGTCTCCCATCCCAGGGCAGGATGTGAGCTATCAGCCGAGGAAATCAGATCAGGGTTGGAATAAACCACGGTTGGAGACAAACTTAAGAATGAATCACGTACCCGTGCCTGTGTTCACACGGCTCCCTAAGTCCACCTGCCCGTTTGGTGCCTTTTGAACCGCATCCTGTGTGCACCGCTTCCCACGATAAATGAGGTTTTAGATTTGATTAGAGACGTCTAGCAAGACCGGGCTCTGAAACCATGCATTCAAACTCCTTCTCCTGGAGCCCACTGCTCCTCGGAGGTGGAGGTGACCAGGAGTCCCGGACGGGAGGACTGATTGGCAACTGGATAAGAAGCCGTTAGAGCCGGGACGCACCACATGAAGGCATCCCAGGGCTGCTCTGAGGAAACGGAGAGCGTGCACGCACACAGCTGTTCGTGGCAGCGCCGTCTGTGCTAGCAAAGACTGGAAACACCAGCACACCACCAGAGAAGACTGGCTCAGCACACAGCTGGGGCCGGCAGGCACCTTCAGCAGAGGGACATCGCTGTGGCTGCATCGCGCTGGCGGGTGGAGAGGAGAAGGGCAATGAAAGCGTGGTCAGCCCGCTGCCATCTGCAGGGGACAGGGAGTGGACACACATGCGCCTGTGCATGGCATGCCTGTGTATGCACACATATTTCCCATTTCTCCTTTTCAATGAAGGATAATCCACAAAATTTTAAATTTGAAGCTGCCTTGGAGGGTAGGGTAGAGGAAGAGAAAGAAAAGCCTTTTACGAATACAGAATGCTTTGTAGATTATGTAACTGGGTAAACATTTCACATTCATAAAACACGATTATGTCAACATTTAAAAAATCAAACAAAATAAGATGAACACGTTAAATTAATGGCATTTTAAGTAACGGAGATATTACACAGAAATGTGAATATCCATGCAAACGGCAAAGAGACCCTAAAGTCCTTTCAGTAATTATATTGTTAATAATGAAGTTGGTACTGTTAGCCTGAAATTACCTAATGATTATAATGGCAGATGATTGATGAATAGACGGTAAACATAACAAGCAAATAAATCATTACCTTAATGTCAGTCATTAGGAACCCAGATTTTTAGCAAAGAGAGAATCAAATATAGAATCAAAGAAATAAAACCCCCACTATTCTAAATTTCAGTTGGAATTATCAGTATAAACTCACAAAGGGCCCAAAACATTGTCTTACCTGCACCAGTACTGAAGACACACACAGTCCCGGAAGGGCTCAGAGTGCCATGAAGAGGCTCCCCTGAGCAAATACTGGGCCGCTGGACCGGGAAAGGCCCCGGGGCCTGGAGCATCTGGTGATGCAATATAAGTGAGGAAGTAGTGACCATTGAAAGGACGGAGGCAGGTCTCAGGGACACAGGGGCTCCTGACGGCCAAAGAAGGGACACTTTGGAGACAAAATTAGTAAAGAAGTATTGGGTTATCACCCACAGTACAAAATAAATGTGAACCTGCTGATTTCAATAACATTAAATAAAGAGGGGAGACAGGTCTCCCCTGCAGAAGAATACCCCAAATTTGCATACAGCCCTGTGGCAGGCCGCGCACAGTGACTGCATTCCAGAGGAGACAGTGCAGGAAGGGGCAGAAAGAGGCCCAGCAAGCACTTCGGCCGCCGAGAGGCGGTATTGGAGGGAGGAGGTGCGTCGCTAGCATGTGCCCTGATGCGCCAAGACGGGCACATCTGTGGTCTTCTGCCCCCAAACCCAAAACCCCTGTCTGATCCCGAGGGGAACAATCCCAGTTGAGGAACAGTCTACAGGATACCTGATGGGTTCCCAAAACTGCCAGGGTCCTCAAAGCCAAAGGAAGCCCAAGAAGCCATCACAGCCGAGAGAAGCCTAAGGAGACGGGACGACTAAATAAACGTGGTGTCCCGGATGGGATCCTGGGACAAAAAAAGGGACATTGGGTAACAGTTAAGTAAACCTGAGTGAAACATGGACTTCAGCTAATAATAACGTATCAGTGTTGGTCTGTTCCTTGTGACAAGTGTCTGACACTAAAATAAGGTGTACATATAGTGGGGAGACTGCTGTGGGGTGTATTGGAGTTCCCTGGGCTAGCTTCACATTTTTTCTGTAAATCTAAAACTGTTGTAAAAACTATTTAAAAACAAAGCACAGTAATCATGGTGGATTCAAGCTATCATATATGTTTTTTAAACATCCCTGAGTTCATAATGACACTTTTAAAAGAATGGGTCGCTTTTAAAGGAACCAGTTCGTTAATATGAAAACTGGTAAATTAAAGGAAAGAAGCAAGCATTTATCTGCATATCAGGGCAATCAAAGAGTTGAGAAGAGGACGTTTCAGTTTGAAAACTATTCCAGCTAATAAATGGAGAAAGAACAACAGAAGTAGAATGTCATTGTTTGACAGCCCCCAAGAGGTGAAGGACGCAGGCAGTGGCCATAAGGGACTGCGAAAAACATTACTCAACAGGCTTACAGGAAAGGATCAGGCTGGCTATGCCTGAACCCACCCATAAAGCTGAATTTCACCCAAAGACACATTCAGGGGTCCTGATGTGGGGGTACGAAGCAACTCCTGTGACCTACACCTGCCACACTGGAACATGATCCGGGGTCCAACCACCAGTCCGTGGTAATGCAGAGGACAGAGGAACATGGTAGACAAAACCAAGGGGGATGCAGGGACTTCGTGTCTCAGCAACAAATTGCAAGAGTATAAAAGAGCAGCAGGGACCTTATGGAGGGGCTCAACAGAGCGGTGGAAATCTCCTCCCAAAACCATATATATTTCTGAAAATACAACAACTACAACTACTCCTAAAAGAGAGACCAGAAGATACAGTACAACTGCCAGGCTACATCTACATCGGCAAGAACTCAGCATCTCATGAAAAGGGTAAGATACGAAGCCATGACCCGGCGGGACCCGAGCACTCCTCCCCACCCCAGCTCACTGGCAGGAGGAAAAGAATCAGAGTGGGGAGGGAGTGGAAGCGCAGGACTGCTAAATAACCAGCCCTAGTAATCTGCACTGGGAGCACAGACAACTCTGCATGGTGTACTGGATATTAGAGAAACGGAAAAGTAAAATCCGAGATGGAGACTGCGAGCGGGTCCCCACAGCCAGCTCCCCTGGGACAAAAGAAAAGTGGGCGCTTTTTTAAAGTCTTAAAAAAACAAGGGCTTATCAGCTGGACAAAATCGTCCCGGCACACTCAGGTCAGCAGGCTGGGAATCTTAAGGAACTTCAGGTGCCCTAACCCCCTAGGGGGATAACCCATCCCCAGAGCACCTCACGGTGACAAGCAGCATGCCATTCATTCCCCCAGCCGGCGCTGCAAGCAAACCAACTGACCCATCACAGCTGCGGAGCAGCCGGAGTACAGCTCCACCCACAGCAACCACACAGAGTCTTCTCCCAGCTCGCAACTAACCTGTCCACACCCAGAGGCTGCCCACTGTGCACACTTGCCTGGCACGGGCAGAGGAAGCCAGAGCAAGGTCCGGAAGGCATGAAGGGGCACTGTTCTCGCAGGAGAACACACCCAGCGTGTCTGTGACCCCCGCAGGACTCCAGGCTATCCTGAGGGCTGCCCCACCCACAGCAGCTGAGGGGATTATCCCACAGTAAACGACACAGGCAGCTGAAGACAGAGCAAGGTCTGGAAGGCACGAAGGGGCGCCGTTCTCACAGGAGAACACACCCCGCATGGCTGAGACCCCCCACTGAGTGCTAGGCTATCCCGAAGGCCGCCGTGCCCACGGCAGCTCAGGGGATAATCCCAGAGACTGCTCCCAATGTGCAGGTAACCAACACAGGCAGCGGAGAAGGACAAGGTGACCAACAAGCAGGAAGGGACATTGTTCTCCCAGCTGACACACATGCCACCTGCCTGCAA
Source organism: Phataginus tricuspis (assembly GCA_029783875.1). Classification (NCBI taxonomy): domain Eukaryota; kingdom Metazoa; phylum Chordata; class Mammalia; order Pholidota; family Manidae; genus Phataginus; species Phataginus tricuspis. The sequence continues at coordinate 5,026,744 of JAQQAC010006904.1, read as the reverse complement.
CCACTTTTATAACCATGAAAAGGCAGAAGAATCTGGTCCAGTCAAAAATCACTCAGACAACCCCAGAGAGAGGGCCTAGGGATATAGATATAACCAATCTTCCTGAAAAAGAATTCAAAATAAAAGTCATAACCATGCTGATGGACCTGCAGAGAAATATGCAAGAGCTAAGGGATGAAGTCTGGAGGGAGATAACATAAATGAAACAATCAATAGAAGGTCTTAAGAGCAGACTGGACGAGGTGCAAGAGACTGTTAATGGAATAGAAATCAGAGAACAGGAATACAGGGAAGCTGAGGCAGAGAGAGATAAAAGGATCTCTAGGAATGAAAGAATATTAAGAGAACTGTGTGACCAATCCAAATGGAACAATATTCACATTACAGGAGTACCAAAAGAAGAAGAGGGACAAAAAGGGATAGAAAGTGTCTTTGAAGAAATAATTGCTGAAAACTTCCCCAAGCTGGGGAAGGAAATAGTCTCTCAGACCTTGGAAGCCCACAGATCTCCCAACACAAGGGACCCAAGGACAACACGAGATATACAATAATTAAAATGGCAAAGATCAAAGACAAGGACAGAGTATTAAAGGTAGCCACAGAGAGAAAAAAGATCACCTACAAAGGAAAACCCATCAGGCTATCACCAGACTTCTCAACAGAAACCTTACAGGTCAGAAGGGAATGGCATGATATATTTAATGCAATGAAACAGAAGGGCCTTGAACCAAGAATACGGTATCCAGCACAATTATCATTTAAATTTGAAGTAGGGATTAAACAAGTCCCAGACAAGCAAAAGTTGAGGGAATTTGCCTCCCACAAACCACCTCTACAGGACTGCTCTAGATGGAAGCACTCCTAACGCTAAATAGATGTCACCGGAGAAAATAAAATCACAGCAAAGAAAGCAGACCAAACCAAATACTGACTAAAGGCAAAAAAAAAAAAAAAAGAAAGAAATCAACTATCCACAAAAGCAGTCAAAGGAAACATAAAAGAGTACAGAATAAAACACCTGACATATAAAGAATGGAGAAGGAAGAATAAGAAGGGAGAGAAATAAAGAATCATCAGACTGTGTTTATAATAACTTAATAAGAGAATTAAGTTAAACAGATAGTAAAGAAGCTACCTTGAACCTTTGGTAAACAAGAATCTAAAGCAAGTGATGGCAATAAGTACATATCTATCAATAATCACCCTACATGTAAACGGACTGAATGCACTAATCAAAAGACACAGAGTAATAGAATGGATAAAAAAGCAAAACCCATCTATATGCTGCTTACAAGAGACTCACCTCAAACCCAAAGACATACACAGACTAAAAGTGAAGGGATGGAAAAAGATATTTCATGCAAACAACAAAGAGAAAAAAGCAGGAGTTGCAGTACTTGTATCAGACAAAATAGACTTCAAAACAAAGAAAGTAACAAGAGATAAAGAAGGACACTACATAATGATAAATGGGTCAGTTCAACAAGAAGATATAACCATTATAAATATCTATACACCCAACACAGGAGCACCGACATAGGTGAAACAAATACTAACAGAAATAAAGGAGGAAAGAGAATGCAATGCATTCATTCTAGGAGACTTCAACACACCACTCACTCCAAAGGACAGATCAACCAGACAGAGAATAAGTAAAGACACAGAGGCACTGAACAACACACTAGAACAGATGGACCTAACAGACATGTACAGAACTCCACACCCAAAAGCAGTAGGATACACATTCTTCTCAAGTGCACATGGAACATTTTCCAGAATAGACCACATACTAGGCCACAAAAACAGCCTCACTAATTCAAAAAGATTGAAATTCTACCAACCAACTTCTCAGATCACAAAGGTATAAAACTAGAAATAAATCGTACAAACAAAACAAAAAGCTCACCACATGGAGGCTTAACAACATGCTCCTAAACAGTCAATGGATCAATGACCAAATTAAAACAGAGATCAGGCAACATATGGAGACAAATGACAACAGCACAAAGCCCCAACTTCTGTGGGAAGCAGTGAAGGCAGTTCTAAGAGGAAACTATATAGCAATCCAGACCTATTTAAAGAAGGAAGAACAATCCCAAATGAATAGTCTAAAGTCACAATTATTGAAACTGGAAAAAGAAGAACAAATGAGGCCCAAAGTCGGCAGAAGGAGGGACATAATAAAGATCAGAGAAGAAATAAATAAAATTGAGAAGACTAAAACAATAGAAAAAAATCAATGAAACCAAGAGCTGGTTCTTTGAGAAAATAAGCAAAATAGATAAACCCCTAGCCAGACTTACTAAGAGAAAAAGAGAATCTACACATATAAACAGAATCAGAAATGAGAAAGGGAAAATCACGGCAGACCCCACAGAAATACAAAGAATTATTAGAGAATACTATGAAAATCTATATGCTAACAAACTGGGTAACGTAGAAGTAATGGACACAACTTCCTAGAAAAATACAACCTTCCAAGACAGACCAAGCAAGAAAGAGAAAATCTAAACACACCAATTACCAGCAACAAAATTGAATCAGTAATCAAAAAACTACCCAAGAACAAAACGCCCAGGCCAGATGGATTCACAGCTGAATTTTATCAGACATATAGAGAAGACATAATACCCATTCTCCTTAAAGTTTTCCAAAAAATAGAAGGGGAGGGAATACTTCCAAACTCATTCTATAAAGCCAGCATCACTCTAATACCAAAACCAGGCAAAGACCTCACCAAAAAAGAAAATTACAGACCAATATCCCTGATGAATGTAGATACAAAAATACTCAACAAAATATTAGCAAACCGAATTCAAAAATACATCAAGAGGATCATACATCATAATCAACTGGGATTCATCTCAGGGATGCAAGTATGGTACAACATTAAAAAATCCATCAACATCATCCACCAAATCAACAAAAAGAACAAAAAACCACATGATCATCTCCATAGATGCTGAAAAAGCATTCAACAAAATTCAACATCGATTCCTGATAAAAACTCTCAGCAAAATGGGTATAGATGGCAAGTACCTCAACATAATAAAGACCATATATGACAAACCCACAGCCAACATCATACTTAACAGCAAGAAGCTGAAACCTTTTCACCTAAGCTCGGGAACAAGACAGGGATACCCACTCTCTCCACTGTTATTCAACATAGTACTGGAGGCCCTAACCACAGCAATCAGACAAAACAAAGAAATAGAAGGCATCCAGATTGGTAAAAAAGAAGTCAGATTGTCACTATTTGCAGATGATATGATATTGCACATAAAAAACCCTAAAGACTCCACTCCAAAACTACTAGAACTAATATCTGAATTCAGCAAAGTTGCAGGATACAAAATTAATACACAGAAATCTGTTGTTTTCCTATACACTAATGATGAGCTAACAGAAAGAGAAATCAGAAAAACAATTCCATTCACAATTGCATCAAAAAGAATAAAATACCTAGGAATAAACCTCACCAAGGAAGTGAAAGACCTATACCCTGAAAACTACAAAACACTCTTAAGAGAAATTAAAGAGGACACTAACAAATGGAAACATCCCATGCTCTTGGTAGGAAGAATAAATATTGTCAAAATGGCCCTCCTGCCTAAAGCAATCTACAGATTCCATGCAATCCCTATCAAAATACCAAGAGCATTCTTCAATGAACTGGAACAAATAGTTCTAAAATTCATGTGGAACCATAAAAGACCCGAAATAGCCAAAGCAATCCTGAGAAGGAAGAATAAAGCAGGGGGAATCTCACTTCCCAACTTCAAGCTCTACTACAAAGCCACAGTAATCAAGACAATTTGGTACTGGCACAAGAACAGACTCACAGACCAGTGGAACAGAATGGAGAGTCCAGATGTTAACCCAAACATATATGGTCAACTAATATACGATAAAGGAGCCATGAATATACAATGGGGAAATGACATCCTCTTCAACAGCTGGTGTTGGCAAAACTGGACAGCTTCATGTGAGAGAATGAAACTGGAACATCGTCTAACCCCATACACAAAAGTAAACTCAAAATGGATCAAAGACCTGAATGTAAGTCATGAAACTATAACGCTCTTAGAAAAAAACATAGGCAAAAATCTCTTGGACATAAACATGAGCAACTTCTTCATGAACATGTCTCCCTGGGCAAGGAAAACAAAAGCAAAAATGAACAAGTGGGACTCTATCAAGCTGAAAAGCTTCTGTACAGCAAAGGACACCATCAGTAGAACAAAAAGGCATCCTACAGTATGGGAGGATATATTCATAAATGACACATCCGATAAGGGGTTGACATCCAAAATATATAAAGAGCTAACACACCTCAACAAACAAAAAGCAAATAATCCAATTAAGAAATGGGCAGAGGACATGAATAGACACTTCTCTAAAGAAGAAATTCAGATGGCCAACAGGCACATGATAAGATGCTCCACATCACTAATCATTAGAGAAATGCAGATTAAAACCACAATGAGATATCACCTCACACCAGTGAGGAAGGCCAACATCCAAAAGACAAACAACAAATGTTGGCGAGGATGTAGAGAAAGGGAAACCGTCCTACACTGCTGGTGGGAATGTAAACTAGTTCAACCATTGTGGAAAGCAGTATGGAGGTTCCTCAAAAAACTCAAAATAGAAACACCATTTGAGCCAGGAATTCCACTCCTAGGAATTTACCCTAAGACTGCAGCAGCTCAGTTTGAAAAAGACAGATGCACCCCTATGTTTATCGCAGCACTATTTACAATAGCCAAGAAACGGAAGCGACCTAAGTGTCCATCAGTAGATGAATGGCTAAAGAAGATGTGGTACATATACACAATGGAATATTATTCAGCCATAAGAAGAAAACAAATCCTACCATTTGCAACAACATGGATGGAGCTGGAGGGTATTATGCTCAGTGAAATAAGCCAGGCGGAAAAAGACAAGTATCAAATGATTTCACTCATCTGTGAAGAACAAAGAAAACTGAAGGAACAAAACAGCAGCAGAGTCACAGAACCCAAAAACGGACTAACAGTTACCAAAGGGAAAGGGACTGGGGAGGATGGGTGAGAAGGGAGGGATAAGAGGGTAAAAGGGGCATTACGATTAGCACACATAATGTGGGGGGGGGCGGCAGGCATGGGGAAGGATGTACAACACAGAGAAGACAAGTAGTGATTCTATATCATCTCACTACAGTGATGGGACAGTGACCTAATGGGGTTGGTGGGGGGGACTTGATAATAGGGGGAGTCTAGTAACCATAATGTTGCTCATGTAATTGTACATTAATTATCCCAAAATGAAAATAAAAAAGAGAAGCAGGACCTGTCGAGAGAAGACGTAAGAGGCATAGCCACCAGATGCGACGTGCAGAGCTCTTTCCTCTCTGCTGCTGATGAATCCACTTCTCCTGGGGACATTTATGGGACAGTAGGAAGAATCTCAGCCATGACAGGGGTATCTGAGGATCTGAGGAATTAGAGTTCCCTTTTAGGTGCAGTCGTGGTATTGTGGTTGTGATTTTAATGTGAGGCTTTGACTTTTACTAAAAGACATGCCAAAGTGCTTCCGGGTGAGGCAGTGGGAAGCTGGAGCTTCCTTCACAAGAATCCATGGGCAGGTGACGAAGACAAAGGCTGCTTGAAGTCACCGTTTTTGGTGCGGGCTGACAGGCTGCCACGGTCCAGGGTGGTAGTCTCTGCTTTTGTGTATTTGCAGAACATTTTTCCATAATAAAAAATGGTTGAAGTGAGCTTCTTTTTCAATAACAGACTATCCTTTGCCCAGGTTTAATATACAGAAAATATTTAATGTACAGACAGTTCCCATATACTCCCTTACCCCCAACCCACCCACCCATTTCCCCTATTTTTAACCTCTTGCATGGGTGTGCTGCATTTGAACAATTCATGAACCAGTATTGATACATTATTATTAACTGAAGTCCACAATTTATGTTAGGGTTCTCTCTTTGCATTACACATTCCATGGTTTCGGACAGATGTGTCACATGTGTCCATCACGGTGTCACAGAGTAACCATTCCACCGCCCTGAAATCCCCC
>JAQQAC010006904.1:4919077-5020172 GCA_029783875.1 Phataginus tricuspis | reverse complement strand
TTTATTTCTAGTTTTATACCTTTGTGATCTGAGAAGTTGGTTGGTAGAATTTCAATCTTTTTGAATTTACTGAGGTTCTTTTTGTGGCCTAGTAGGTGGTCTATTCTGGAAAATGTTCCATGTGCACTTGAGAAGAATGTGTATCCTGCTGCTTTTGGGTGCAGAGTTCTGTTGAAATCTGTTAGGTCCATCTGATCTAGTGTGTTGTTCAGTGCCTCTGTGTCTTTACTTATTCTCTGTCTGGTTGATGTGTCTTTTGGAGTGAGTGGTGTGTTGAAGTCTCCTAAAATGAATGCATTGCTGTCTATTTCCTCCTTCAATTCTGTTAGTATTTGTTTCACATATGCTGGCGCTCCTGTGTTGGGTGCATATATATTTAAAATGGTTATATCTTCTTGTTGGACTGACCCCTTTATCATTATGAATGTCCTTCTTTATCTCTTGCTACTTTCTTCGTTTTGAAGTCTATTTTCTGATACAAGTACTGCAACACCTGCTTTTTTCTCTTTGTTGTTTGCATGAAATATCTTTTTCCATCCCTTCACTTTTAGTCTGTGTATATCTTTGGGTTTGAGGTGAGTCTCTTGTAAGCAGCATATAGATGGGTCTTGTTTTTTTATCCATTCTATTACTCTGTGTCTTTTGATTGGTGCATTCAGTCCATTTACATTTAGGGTGATTATTGATAGATATGTACTTATTGCCATTGCTGGCTTTAGATTCTTGGTTACCAAAGGTTCAAGGGTTCCTTCTTTACTATCTAACAATCTAACTTAACTTTCTTGTTAAGTTGTTGTAAACACCATCTGGTGTTTCTTTATTTCTCTCCCTTCTTATTCTTCCTCCTCCATTCTTTATATACTAGGTGTTTTATTCTTTGCCTTTAGTTAGTGTTTGGATGGTCTGCTTTCTTTGCTATGATTTTGTTTTCTCTGGTGACATCTTTTTCGCCTTCGGGGTGCTTCCCTCTAGAGCAGTCCGTTTAAGATATCCTGTAGTGGTGGTTTATGGGAGGCAAACTCTCTGAACTTTCGTTTGTCTGGAAATTGTTTAATCCCTCCGTCATATTTAAATGATAATCTTGCTGGATACAATATTCTTGGTTTGAGGCCCTTCTGTTTCATTACATTAAATATATCATGCCATTCTCTTCTGGCCTGTTAGGTTTCTGTTGAGAAGTCTGATGACAGTCTGATGGGTTTTCCTTTGTAGGTGATCTTTTTTCTCTCTCTAGCTGCCTTTAATACTCTGTCTTTATCTTTGATCTTTGCCATCTTAATTATTATGTGTCTTGGTGTTGTCTTCCTTGGGTCCCTTGTGTTGGGAGAACTGTGGGCTTCCATGGACTGCGAGACTATTTCCTTCCCCAGTATGGGAAAGTTTTCAGCAATTATTTCTTCAAAGACACTTTCTATCCCTTTTTCTCTCTCTTCTTCCTCTTGTACTCCTATAATGCGAATATTGTTCAGTTTGGATTGGTCACACAGTTCTCTTAATATTCTTTCATTCCTGGAGATCCTTTTATCTCTCTCTGCCTCAGCTTCTCTGTATTCCTGTTCTCTGATTTCTTTTCCATTAACAGTCTCTTGCATCTCATCCAGTCTGCTGTTAAGCCCGTCGATCGCTTGTCTGATTTCTGCATTGTCTTTCCTCACTTCCCTCACTTCCTCCCTCAGCTCTTGCACATTTCTCTGTAGATCCATCAGCATGGTTATGACTTTTATTCTGAATTCTTTTTCAGCAAGATTGTGCATTTCCATCCTTTCAGGCTCCCTCTCTGGGGTTGTCTGGTTGATCTTAGTCTGGACCATATTCCTCTGTCTTTTCATGGCTATAGAAGTGGTCGCTGGTAGTTCCATGTATATTAGCTGGGCTCTTTAAGACTTTAAAAAGAAAGAAAAAAGAAAGAAAGGAATAAAAAGAAAGAAAAGGAAAACGAAAGAGAAGAAAAAACAAAAAACAAAACAACAACAAAAAACAAAAAACGCCCACAGGGAGTAGATTCTGTGTGGATGCTGTAGGTGGCGCTGTTGCTCCACTGTTCCGCAGCCGTGGCCGAGCCGGCCCTTTATAGCTCCGCCTTGCGGGGTGCCATGTCCTCTCAGGTGTAGGTGCACGCTGTGTGCTTTCCTGTGTATTCTGGTGTCTCTTTTAGGAATAGTTGTATTTGCTGTATTTTAATATATATATATAGTTTTGGGAGGAGATTTCTGCTGCCTTGCTCACGCCACCATCTTCCCGGAAGTCCTCTTTCCATTGTTTTTACCATTTCCAGAATGTCAGAAGAGTTGGAATCAGAGTGTGTGGCCTGTTCTGACTGGTTTCTTTGACTTAGCAAGGTGCGTTTAAGGTTCCTCCATGTCTTTTTCTGGCTTGACAGTTCATTTCCTTTTATTGCTAATACTTCTTTGGATGGACCACAGCTTGTTTATTAGCAATTATGAATAAAGCCGTTATTAATCTGTGTGCAAGGTTTCTGGGTAGACATGGGTTTTCAGCTCCTCTGGGTAAAAATACCAAGGAGAGTGATTCTAGGTCCTACGGTGTGAGTTTGGTTTTGTAAGAAACCTCCAAACTACCTTCCAAAGCGGCGGCCCACCAGCGGTGAGTGAGCGTTCCTGTTGCTCCACATCCTCACCAGCATTTGGTGTTGTCAGTGTTTTGATTTTCTAATAGGCGTGTAGTAGTATCTCAGTATTGTTTCAATTTGCAGTTCCCTGCTGGTGTATGATATGGAGCATCTGTTCATGTGCTTACTTGCCATGTGTGTATCTTTTTTGATGAGGTGACTGTTCGGATCTTTTACCCATTTTTTAAATGGATTTTTTGCTTTCTTACTGTTGCGTTTTAAGACCGCTTTGTGTTTTGGGTTGCCAGTCCTTTATCGGATGTGTGTTTTGCAAAGAATTTCTCCTAATCTGGCTTGTTTTATTCTCTTGAAGATTTATTTTGCAGAGCAGAACTTTTTCATCTTAGTGAAGTCCTAGTTAGCAATTTTCTCTTTAATAGCTAGTGCTTATGGTGTTGTATCTAAGAAGTCATTGTCAAACTCAAGGTCACCTAGATTTTCTCTTACAGTACCTTCTAAGAGTTTTATTGTATTGTGTCTTACATTTAGGCCTGTGACCCATTTCAGGTTAATTTTGGTGAAAAGGTGTAAGGTCTGTGTCTAGGTTTTTTAGGGGGGGTTTCTGTTGTAGGGGTTTTGGGGTTTTTTTTTGCATGTGGGTGTCCCATTTTTCCTGCCCCATTTGTTGAAAAGACTGCCTTTTGCCCATAGAATTGCCTTTGTTCCAATGTCAAAGATCAGTTGACTATGTTTGTGCAGGTCTATTTCTGGGCTCTCTATTCTAGTCTGTTGGTCTGTGTGTCTATTCTTGCACACTTGATTACTGTAGTTTTATAGTAAGTCTCAAAGTTGGGTAGTATGAGCCCTCTGACTTATTTTTCTCCTTCACTATTGTGTTGGCTGTTCTGGGTCTTTTGAGTCTCCATAAAAACTTTAGCATCAATCTGTTGGTATTCACAAAATAACTAGCTAGAATATAAATAAACTTTTTATAAATATAAAGCTTCATGCCAAATAACATCAAACATTGATGAAAGAAATAATATGAAAGGCAGAGCCCCAAAGCAACATACTGTAGGAATAAAGATGTAGGAAGCAGATTCTGCAGGGAGAATCAGATTAGGAAGAGATATTATTATTATGCTCAGTAAGATCAGAGAAGATACTGCATCCTTGAAGTAAGGACAAAATGCCTTTTTAAAGTAACATTCAGTACATCTGAAACCAATATAATATTGTATATCAACTATATTTCAATAAAAAGCCTAAATCTAGTAACATTCAGAGAAAAAAATAAGGGCTCTTGAAATTAACAATAGAGCAGATATGAAAATTTTGAGGGGTGGATTGAAAGATAAAATTGAAAAGAATCTCCCAGAAAGATATGGAAAATTGAAGAGGAAAAATAGTTAAATCAGAGGACCAGTCTAGAAGTCCACCATGTGCCAAATAAGGATACCTCAAAGAGAAAATGAAAGAAAGGAAACAATCAAGGAATAATTGAAGGAGACTTCCTAGGACTGAAGAACTTAAGTATGAAAAGGCACGTCAATAAATTTCAGAAAACTTGAAACAAAGGGAGTATCTTAAGAGGTTCTCCAGTTTGGGGTTGGGGGCAGCCAAGGGGGAAGGCAGGTTCCCAACAAAGTATCAAACACGAGTGGTCTCAGACCTCTCAATGACGAACCTGGGAACTAAACTCACGACAGCTCAAAATTCTGAAGGCAAGTTCTTTCCAAACGAGAATTGCGTGGCCTGGCATGTCATCTATTTGGGTGAATGTTCCTCCGCCTGTGGGAAATCTTTTTCCATTTATTCACTTTCAACCTCTCTGTCTGTATTTAAAGTTCACAGGCAGCATATTTAGGTGTTTGTAATCCTTTTTTTTATACTATCTGCTTTGTAACTGGAGTTTGATCCTAATACCAGTTAATATAATTAGTGATGTTGATCAGTGCAGGTCTCCCAGCTTGTTTTCTGCTTTCCTCTGTTCTCCCTTTTGTGCTCTATTTTGAATTATTTGATTATCTTTAGAACCCCACTTTATCAGTTTTTAGCCATACATCATCACATTCTTTTTAGCAGTAGCTCTAGGGTTATAGCATACACCCTTAACTTTTCAGTCTGCTTAGTTCGACTTCCTACTGCACACTTCACATGAAATATAAAAACCTTGTCATCATAGGGGTATCTCTGCCTCCGTTTTGCCTTCCTTTATGGCACAATTGAATGAAAGTGTGTGAAAGAAGGCCTGTATTTCTGTCCTTCACAGAAGTTCCCTGAACCAAGGTGGGTGCCAGGCTCAGGGTCTTGGCCTCTACCTATTTTTGTCCAGATTTTATAGTTGTTAACCTGCAAAAAAGTTGGTTGTAGGAGCCTGCTTACCCTCCAACCTCAAATTTTATACCCAGCCAAATTACCAATTAAGTTTGCAGATAAAGCCATTTTCAAATAGGCAATGTCTCAAAAAAAAAAAAAAGTCATCTCCCAAACTCGTTTATTGGGAAGCTGCTAGAGGATGTCCCCCCCAGAAACGAGGCTTTAGACCAAGTAAACAAATACATACGTGGGGTCTGGAACCCAGGTGACCCAACAGAAAAGGATCAAAAGGCAGCTTGAGTGACAGTAATGTAGACCCAGGCCTAGAGAGCAGTGAATCCACCCTGTTCAGAGAAGAGAAGTTTTCAGGAGCACTTTCTTCGAGATGATAACCTTCACAGAAAACCCGATGCGTCTGAAGATTTTGAAAACAGATGTACCTGATTAGGAAGTGCTTGGATTTGAGTTACCGTTACGCACACAGAAAGTTAAACAACAGAAAACTGTTCCACTCCAGGGAAAACAAAATGTACAAGAAAAGACAAGGCAATCGTAGTATACTATGTGGTGTAGCTGTGAGTGGATATTACATAGCATGGTGGAAATCCTGCATGTCCATCTAGTTAGAATTATGATATAAACCAGAGGATGGAAGTCCTGGAAAGTGGTAGAGGAGGAGGTGAAAGAAGAGATGAATTAGTGGTTCTCAACTGAGAGTGACTTTGACCTCCCAGAGGACATTGGGCAGGGTAGTGTCTGGAAACATTCCTGGTTGTCACATTTGGGGGGAAGGACATATTGCTGGCATCTGGTGCACAGAACCCGGCAATGCCACTCAACACCGTGTAACACACGGCCACGACAAAGAGCTGGCTCAGAATTGCAGCAGTTCCGCTTCTGAGAAACTGAGAGCTAAATCATCATTTTCTATATTTATGTCAGCAGATCATACCTCAAATGTAAACATCAAGTAGCAACAATATAAGCATGTTTATAGAAAAAGTGGGCTGGAACGTTTGGGGTGGGAAGCGGAGTTAGTGTGGGTCCTGCTGGTTTTGTAACAAGTAGTGTAGAACTGTCTCTTTAAACTACATACACATATGTGTTTCATATTTTAAATAATAGTTTAAGCAGTAGAACAGAATTATTTAGAAAAGTACAAAAGCGTGCAAAGGAAGGCCTGTATTCTTGTTCTCCACAGACGTTCCCTGAACCGTGACAGGTGTCAGGCTCAGGTCCCTGCCCTCTCCCAGGATGTGGCCATGGCTCACTCTCTCCATAAATCACCCCATGTCTGTATGCAGGGACGGTGCACAGCAAGGCATGGTACTCTTCCCTACAGTTACCTGGATCTGTGATTTGTGAACTGTTTCTTCTGCTGCAAAGCTACAATCCCAGGAGCCTCAGTACTTGGCTTTACCTTCTGTGAGTGTGGCAGGTGACCTAGGCACACAACTCCTCCTGGTGGCAGTGTGCCAGAATTGCAGGCTCAGGTTTCTGGAGGGACACACGAACCCCAGGAGAGTCCAAGATGCCAACCTAAGCATCTGAAGAAACAACAAGCATTTCACCTGTGCTGTCTTGGAGGTTTCTGTTGCCACACGAGCAATTTGCAGCATCTGTTTTCAAAACAGTAGTTGTTTCCAAAGTCCTATTGCAGTTTCATCTGAATTTTAAGTTTGTTTAAAGGGAAGTCCTTAAAGCACATCCCTGCCCTTTGCTCTCTGTCCCCACTGCACTGGGAGGAGAATGGAGCCGAGAGTCCCATCCTGCCGTCTCAGTCCCTACCCCATGCATTCGAGCTGAACTGTGCCGCCTTGGGTCTTCTCCTGCTCTTCGTGTAGCAGGGTGCTTTAGCACACACCGGTTGGCACTTCTGTGCCCATACTGTCAAAAAGTGCCCACCACGTATGGCAGCTGATCCATGAAAGTGCGGAGCCACACAGCCTGCGGCTCTGACCTCAGCATGTTTCTTGCTTTTTGGGAAGGACTCCATCCAAAGCTTATTTATTTTGTGAGGCAGGATGACAATTTAGGAGAGTTAGGGGAGAGGCTGGAAGGTAAAGAAGAGCATGAGGGGCCCTGTGGCGGGGGTGGCCTCCCATTTTGGCCATACTAGCAAGAAGCTGTCCACCTGTCTGGGAACGCATGCCACACTTGTCTTCCAGGCACAGCTCCCACCTTTGTGTGCCCAGGTCAGGCAGGAACTTCTGGGACTCTCCAAGCAGATGCATGCTGCAAAGGGGAGAAGAGGGGATTTGGACCCTGCCCAGGATCCTCTTTCTGCCTAGGGGCTCCCACAGCCCCAGGACAGAGGAGAGAGGATAAGGGAGGCAAGATCAACACCCACAGGCCCCACAGAGACCTGAGTCAGGACAGAGGTGCGGTCTCCTGGAAAGACAGCGTCTTCTCATGGAAGCACATGCTGGCGTCCAGTGAGGGCTCTGCCAAGAGGGACAGTTTATGATAGGCCCTCTGTGAGGCATGGGGAGGGGAGAAACCATGTGAGTTACAGCTTCACAGCTCCAGGGAGTTGGCTGGGTTTGAGCAGAAAGATGAGAGGCAGAGAAGGAGCTGAGACAACTGGTTTGTGCAAGAAAGGGGCCCAGCCATTCAGTCACGACCCAAGCCTGCAGGGGCTGCGAGAGGAGGCCACAGTCGGGCAGAGCCCACGGCAGGAGGGCCGGCACACTTTGCAAGAGAAGAGCAACCATGACAAAGCCCCGCGCACGGGGCAGCTTGAACCACAGACAGCCACTGTCCCCGTCTGCTGGGAAGTCCAGTGTCAGGTGTGGGCAGGGCTGGCCCTCCTGGCTGGAGGGGCATCTGGTCCAGGCCTCTCCCCAGCAGATGGGGCTCCTCAGCTGGTAGAAGCATTGCCCGCCTCTGCCTTCGTGTTCATGTGGCATCTCCCTGCATGTGTCTGTGGCCGGATTTCCCCTTTTTATAAGGCCGTGGTCATGTGGGATGAGCACCCACCCCAATGATCTCATACTAACCCAATCACCCACAAGGACCCTGCTTCCAAATAAGGTCACATCTCGGGGTACCAGGGTTAGGACTCCAACAAATAAATTTGGGGGCCACAACTCGGCACTTAACAGGTGTGTCTAGGGACATGGAGGGAGGCACAGCCAGCGCAGGTAAGTGGGCAGGCTCTGGCCAGTCCTAGACTAATCCCATTGGAGAGCACTGGGGGCAGGGCGTGGCAGGGGCTGCCAGAGTTCCACCCCAGTAAGGTCTGCTTGGGTGGGGGGTCAGGATGGACTCTTGGTGCCAGTGGAACAGGCAAAGCCAGGTCATCGGGGCCCCGCCACTCCCAGGAACAGGGAGGACCCTGGCGCTCCACTGTGCCCTGGCCTGGGGGGCTCTGCTCTTTGCCCAGAGTCAGGGCTGGGAACAGGCTGTTCAGTGCAGCCAAGTTCTCTGGCAGGGGGGCTTCCTGTCCCAGGGCAGTTTGGTGGGGGTCCCCACAGTGTGGTCTCAGGGTGCCGAGGGGAATCCGATGCCCAAAAACTGCCCTTTCCCAGGACTCAGCCTCATAAATCACAGCATCTCTGACACTTCCACCACCCCAGGCACAGGAACAAACCTCCACTGCCAGTTCTGGCCAGGGCTCATGGGAGGTCAGTGAAGACAAGGTTCTAGGAGACCGAGCTTCACGGAGTCGGGCCCAAGGCATGGGGCTCAGTGGTCAGCAGCGTGGATGCAGGTGTCTGGACGGAGGTCAGAGGCCAAGGCCCCGGCATGCCTGCCTGCTGAGCCCCTCCAGCCCCGCACCGTCAAGAGCTGGGTTTGAGCCTGACTCCTCCCTTAGCCGCAGCTCAGCCTTACGCCATTATCCCGTCTCGCTGAGCGTCAGGATGCTGTGTGGCAGGCCTGAGTGAGTCGGCTCTGGCTTTCTGTGAGCCTCACCCCCCCTGGGACACACCATGAGCCGGGCAGCTGATCCTACCTGCCTCCAGCAGGGCCAGGCCCTCACCTCTGTTCCCCACAACCTCATAAGGCGCTGACTTCCAAGGTTTGGCAGATGGACAGCTGGAAACTGTCTTCACTGCGGGTTGTCTCTCCAGGGGCTGCTCCCATGGCACTTTGTCCCCCCATGGAAGCCTCGCTGGCATCCCAGAACCTCATTAAGGGGCCTCTTCTGCCCTTTCTATGCTCACCTGCTGTGGCCCCCCAGGCGTCTTGCGGTCCCACAAGCACACCAGGCTTTCCCGCCTTGGTCTCAGCCCTGGCTGCACCTCTTACCCAGTCCTGGTTTCTGAGTGGCCCCCAACACACCTGAGATTACATCTGTTCATTGGCATGTGGACACAGACCTAGCCATCTGGCCACCCATGAGCACACAGGCCCCTAGAGGCGAGGTGGACTGTCCCCCAGTATGGCCTGTGTCTCCGGGATTTTCATGGGTTATCAGAGCTGAAGTGCTGGTGGGTGAGGGAAGGAAGGAAGGAGGGAGGGACGGATGAACAAGTTCCAGAGCAGCGATCGCGGGGCCACTGCGCTGAGGGAGGGGGCAGGGGCAGCCATGGCGTGGGTTGTGGCATGTCTCCGCAATGCCCACCTCTCCTGGTGGAACTCTCCATTGCTCTTGCCATCCAGCTTCTTTGCTTCCTAAATTCATCTGGTTTCCTAGTTACCCCTGAGAAAATCAGTGAAAAGGAGGACTAGGAACCCTTTACAAAGACCACCACCACGGCCACCCAGAATTAGGCGGGTTTCTCTGCAAAGGCCCCTCCCAAGACCGCCCTGCCCCAGTGGAGGGGAGCTGAGCTCCAGACCGGTAGGGTGACCAGCCTTCCAGTTTGCCCGTCTGAGGCTGACAGAGTTCCCAGGACACAGGAAAGCCGGGATGAAGTGGGACAAGCTGGCCACCGAGGCAGTGAGACAGCAGGGCAGATCCATATGTCCCACCGCAGGTACTGTCTGTGAAGATCCACCAGGCCTTCCTAACCTGTCTCTGGTGTCACTGCACCTTAGGGGGTCCGCAGCAGGAGAAAGGGCAGCAAAATGGGGACTGGCAGTCGCAGGAGTGGGCAGGGTTCTGGGCTTCTGTTTTGTCCTTTTGCAGTCAGTGGGCGTCGGTCTCCAAAGATGGTGCATGGAGTGGTTGTGAACTTCGCCGTCCTGTGGGTCTGTTCTCTCTGCCTCCCTCAGTGCCGGCATACATGCTCGGCACTATGGGGATGGGAGGTGCTGGAGCCCACCTGGGGAGCCCAGTTCAGTGGGTGTGAGGGGTGGGCCGGGGCTGGAGGTGTGGGGCCCAACTGCCTGGGGTCCCAGAAGGCATAGCTTGTGGGGTGCTGCCCCCCACCCATCTTCATTGCTCTGATGAAGCAGTGGGTGGGACAGCAGACTGAGCAGGTCTGCAGCTGGGCTGAGCTCTCTGAGGGGCAGAGACACTGGGGTTCAAGGCCCAGGCCACTCCTGCCTGAGGGATGTCACCTTGGGTCCATTTCTACCTCTGTGCTACATATATTCGCCGCACAGTGGGAACAGTGGCGGTAAAGGAGGAGGTAACCGGCTCTGACAGGTGCCAAGAGCTCCACGACCACCAGGTGACCCCAGTGGAGGCAGTGTCCCTGGGGCAGTGGAGCAGCTGTCCCAGAGATAAGCTCTTAGTACCTTGTCAGCCAAGCTTCCTGCCTTTTCTGCCCTGGGCAGAAGAGAAGTGGGGAAGGAGCATCTGGAGAAATGGGCCAAGGCAATGTGAAGTGTGCTCCCAAACACATGAGCTGGAAGCAAGCGTCCTGTTCTCTCCTAACGAGAGACTGAAAAGCCAGAAGGTTGCAACTTGAGCTCTGGAAATGTCGCATCGGGCACCCTGCATTCCTGGCGACCGGGAACTACTGGCTCTGCCTGCCTGAGCGCCTGAGGACACAGGGGTCGAATGGGATTGAGCCACGCGCTGGGCACCTGTATCACGTGGGCCCGGGGATGCGGTGGTGAGGGGGCCCAGATGGCCACGTGGCCATATTCCTCCTGGTTCCCCGAGAGCTCAGCAGGCTTGGGATGTCTGTCCCCCTTTAGGAGGCAGCATGGTCTCTGCCTTGGGGTGGGCGCATGGTCCTTCCCATCCCAACCACCACCTCGCTGACCTGCCTGTCTTCCTGCAGGTAAACAATGAGAACGTGGTGAAAGTGGGCCACCGGCAGGTGGTGAACATGATCCGCCAGGGAGGGAATCACCTCATCCTCAAGGTGGTCACGGTCACCAGGAATCTTGACCCAGACGACACCGCCAGGAAGAAAGGTACCCGCCCCGTGCTGCCCCTGGGATGCGGGGCCCTCCCCTCCAGTCTCCTGTGCTTGGACATCTTCAGGACTGTCCCATCTCCTCCCACTGGGTGTCTGCCCCCGACAAGAGGAGGAAAAGCAGCCAGGTGGGACATCAGGAGATGTTGCTGGCTGCACCACCCAGGGGCGGCCGGTCAGCCTTCTCAGCACAAAACCAGAGGCTCGGGCCGCCCATCCTGGGTTGTCCTGGGAGCGTGGGGCGGGATGGGTGGCACTGCGGCCGCGTTCTCACCTGCGTCTCTCCATCTGCCCCTCAAGCTCCCCCGCCCCCCAAGCGTGCTCCAACCACGGCGCTCACCCTGCGCTCCAAGTCCATGACCTCGGAGCTGGAGGAGCTCGGTAAGAGTCGCTTGTCCGGCCCACCCAGTTGCCAGCACATGGCCTCCACGAAGCCCAGTCCCTGCCTGCATGGCTCTTTGCTTGCCTGCTTGCCACCCTCCCGGCCTGAGCCTGGGAATGGCACCAGGAACCCCCCTGGCTGCCAGCGGCTCCTGTTGGCATCCGCATTGGAACCCCGTGGCTCCAGGGTGTGGTTACTAGCTTTGCCTTTTCTTTCTGGCTCATCTAACATTGTTTTGTTTTGAATTTTTGGGCCTCTCACTAGTGGATAAAGGTAAGTGGCCCCACAGTGTCCTCCAAACAGCTGCCTCTGTGATCTAGGGTTTCCCCCCAAACTCCGGCTCAGACCAGAAAGCTCCAGCCCTGGGCTTGATATAGACTGCCATAGGGTGGCAGGGCTGGGGGCTGGCGCCTCTCTAAAGGTCTGCAAGGAGCAGAAGGGGCTCTGGCCACAGGCCCATTGTGCAGCCTGTGTCGGGATACGTGCCACAGCCTGGGCCTGGGCTGCAGCGCATGGCAGCTTGACAAAGGGGTGATCCTGGAGCTGGCGGCGTGAGCCTCCCAGAAACTGGCTAAATGCTGTTTTGGGGCATCACCATGGACCCGGGGATACCTGGGAGGGAGGGTGGCTCTGACCCACGCAGAAGTGGTGGGCAGGTTGTGCGCTTGCTCCATTGAAAGCAGGGAGAGGGGCTTTGGGGCAGAAGAGTGAGCATCTGCGTGCTCTGTGCATGGCGCTGCAGGAGACACGGACCCTGAGCCCACAGCCCGGCTGCGAGGCCCACCTGGTCTGGTGGGCTGAAACCTGGGCTCTCCTCACTGGCGTGTGATTTGACGTTGCCTCCCCAGCATCCTGCCTACACTGGGAACCCTCTAAGCCTGCCCCCCACAGAAGGGACAGAGCGGCCCTTCCTCCACAGTGGGTGGGTGGAGCAGCAGGTGTCTCCTGGCGAGGCCCCGTCCCCAGTCTGCTCTGGGGCTAGAATCGCAGCTCACAATGACCCTCGGCCTTCCAGAAAAGGCCTGTGCTGTTGTGTGCCCACGCCCCGCCCAGACGCACTAGCTCCCCACAGCCCCTTTTCTTCTGGCCCCTCCTTTGACCCTATCTTGTCCCTCCAAACAAGCCTCAGCAGGACAAGGCCACTGTCCCCTACACCTGGGGTGGCACCTGGGGTGGCAGACAATGTGAACTACTGCTCCTCCCTTGTGGCCAGCCTCTCCGACGAGGGACCGGCAAGCAGCTCGTCTTCCAAGCGGGGCTGCCATAGGGGCAGCGCAGACAAGGGCCCTGAGCCCTCAGGAAGCAGGTTTAACAGCAGGGCCTTTCAGGGGAAGGCCCCAGGGGATGCGTCCGCCCTTGAGAACCCTGCCCACCTGAGTCGGCCCCCTGAGCTTTGGTTGCTGTTTCCAGCCCAGGCCCTGGTAAGCCCTGCCATCCTGGGACTCACACCACCCTTTCTGTTTGCAAGCCTCCATCCGGAAGAAGAAGGGTAAGGGGCGAGCCTGTGTGTTCCCAGCCCCTGCCCGCACACCCCGTGGATAAGAACCCTCTGTGGGCGTGGGCGTGGCGTCTCCAGTGTGCCGTGACCCGTCCTGTCTCCTCCCTGTGCCAGCCCTCCAGAGCGTGCCCATTGGGTCTGTTCCGTCTGCTTCGCTCTCCCTCTGTGCTCCCCTGCGATGTCCTTCGTTTCCCCTGAGCTGTGTCGTCCTTATCAGCCAGTGCGGCCCCAGGCTGCCACAGCCGGGCAGGCAGCCCCTGAGCTCCATCCAGCCCTCAGGTTGCAAGGGGAGCCCCTGCAAATGGGGAGAGGGCTGGGTCCCTGACCACTGACCCGGTCACCACGGCAGGGGCGGCATCCTCCACCCCGAGGAGAGCTGTGCTATAGCGGAAGGGGTGCCCCTCTCCACTTACAGGGCCCCAGGGGGCTCAGGTTCCTCCAGCGGCACCAATTACAAGAAGTGCCATTAGTTCAAAACCACTCTTTCCAGGTAGTATCTGAAACCCTGAAATCCGGGCTGGCAGGTCTTGGAATCTACGTGCAGTGTCTCAGGGCTGGGTGATGGGTCCTGGAGCCCCAAGACAGCTCGTCTCCCCGGCTCCTCAGTGCAGCCCAACCTGTCTGCCTTTCTTGGGAGCAGTCCTGGGCCTCCATCCCCAGGGGCTGCCTGGGAAACTCCCAGTGGGCTCTCCGGGACCAGTCACAGTGCCAGCTGTGTGATGGCTGCCCAGAGCACAGACTTTCCTGGGATTACGTTTCTCTCTAAACTGCCCTCCATCCAAGGCTGACCCCTAGCTGGCAGGAACAGCCCCTCCATCCACCACACCATTCTGAGGAAGGGACCCCACCACGGGCTTCCGGGAACCCCATCACCTTAACAGAGCTGGCCAAGGAAGCCGGCTGTCGAGGAGAGCCTTGAGAGAGTCTGTGGCCTGCCCGCACCGGCCCCACCCATTCCACCCTCCTCGCCAGGGGCACCTGCAGCAGCCAGACCCCAGTCTGTGCCGGAAGACAAGAGGAAGCAGCCCGGCCAGCACGGGGCAGGTGGGACCCACAGAGGAAGGCCCAGAGCCCTAGAGGGTGGAGACCCACCTTCCTTTGAGCAGCAGAGAAAATGATCCAGATGTGAAATCAAATGCCCCCATCTCATATTTCCTGACCCCAGGTGGAACAGAAGACAGGTGTGTAGGCAAGAAGACCCCAGTGGGCCCAGCAGCCACGGCCCACCCGGTTCCTGTGGAGGCCTGCAGGAGACCAGGGGGTGCAGTGTGGGGCTGCATCCCTCCTCCAGCAGCAACTTGTTCAAGGCCACGCTGGAGGGGCTGAGCCCTGACGTACAGAGGAGGAGATTCAGGAGGGGCCACATGGGAATGGATGTAGAGGCCGGAGGGATGTGGTCACAGCCCCAGGATGCCTGGAGCCCCAGAAGCTGGGAGAGGCAGGAAGGGCCCTCCCCTGGGGCTTCCGGAGGGAGCCAGCCTCCTGACACCTTGATCTTGAAACTCTGGCCTCCAAACTGTGTGAGATGCATTTCTGTGGTCTCAAACACCCAGCTTGTGACACTCTGTCCCAGGGGTTCTAGGAAACATACACCAGTAACATGACCTCAGGTCCCAGCTCCCAAGGTCCGGCTTCTGTCCATCACCACCAGTGGAGGACTAAGACCCCTCGTCTCTAAAGGCTCTTCATGTTCCCAAGGACCGTACTTAGGGGCACAGGGGTGAACAAGACTGAGGCGCCAGCTCCGGGCAGGAGCCAGGCCGGTGGGGGACCAGCTACTGGGGCACACATGGCCCGTCTCCTGGAAGGCATGGGGCCTGGCAGAGCACTTGGGCCAGGCGCAGTCGGCCGTTCTGTGCCACCTGCCAGGGACAAACCAGCGGTGGGCCAGTTGGGCTGCCGCTTCCCACGGGTGCTTGTCTCTCCCCTCTGCCCCGCTGGGGGGGGGCTCTAGGAGGGCGGCCGTGCCCCCTGCCCCCGTCGTGGCTGCATGTGGCCTGACAGATCCCCCGCCTCCTCTCCCAGGGCACCTGCCCCCCACACCATCAGGGACAACGCGCATCATATCTGTCTTCCAACACACTGTAAGCATACCTAGAGAATCAAAATACGGGGTTATTTCTGGAGTGGGTTCATCAACCCTTGATTGTTTTTTAAGCTTGGGCAGTGTTCAAGTCTGTGTACAAGACAACTTTCATTGACAGAGTCCTTCATTTAAGACTGCAGGGGGCTGAATATGCTGGTGCTCCCCATCTGGAGTCCCCAAGTAGAGGCCCAAGTCCAGGCTTTTATGAATTAGGCACAAGAACCCTCACGAGCCTGGAAAGAGAAGCAGGAACCCACAGGCTCACAGCTCTTCCTAAAAGCCTTCATGTTCTGGTGAACAAACCCTCAAAGAGGAGGGCTGAGCAGAGTCTCGAGTCCCTTTAGACAAGAGCCAGGAGGCCCCTGGCCCCCGTGGGGAGCCTTGCGGGGTCCCCTCTTTTCATCTGCATCTCACAACCACAGTGGTGGCTCTCACTGAAAAAGGAACGGCAGTCCCCAGCCTTGCCCCCCAAACCAGGATGCTCTCGTGTGTTCTGGCTCAGAAGAACACTGGGTGGGGTGAAGGGCAGAGATTTAAAACAAAGATAAGGATGTCCACGTTCAAGGTGGCCACGGCTCCAGGAGACACACCTTCAACTTCCCAAGCCCGCCCCCTCGACCCTGGGCAACTGTGGTGTGGACAGTGCCCCGAGTTGATGCACCCCCTGCTCTCATTCAGCTGTGCTGGGCAGACCATCCCAATAGGAGCCCTAGGTTCCGCGGCCCACCAGGGCCTGGGATCCTTCAGCCACAGCTGGAGTGCAGAGCTGGGGGCCCATGCTCCCGCCTGGTTTCAACCTTCCCCCTGCATGACTGTAAGCACCTCAGTCCCCAGTTGGTCTCTGCAAAATGGGAGCAGCCCCTCCCCTATGGGCAGTGCTTGTTAGGATGAGAAGCAGGAGGAAGGCAGTTCCCACCCAGGATGGGTCCTTGCCCTAAACCATGACGCCTTTTGCCTTACCTGTTCACATTCATCACTCAAAGCCTGTTTTCGGGGTGCCTGCTACACGCCATGCACCAAGATCAGTCTACCGCCCGCCCACTGGGGTGTGTGAAGACTCCAGGGGTGCTCAGGATGCTGGGGGTTGGGCTTGCCTCCCATCTCGGGAGAGCTGGCTCGCCTTGGGGTTCTGCGCTCCTTGGAATGCCCAGACGCAGCCAGCCACATCGTCATCCGCTGTGCCTCCCACGGGGTGTCCTGCTGGGTGCCGGGTGCTCCCACCTGGACACAGTACCACCTCCGGGTGGCATTCCTGGAGGCCCTTGGGGGGAAGCCTGCTGAAGCTAAGGCTGGACTGAGAACATGTGCAGCGGGAGCCCCAGCCCTGGTGAGAGGCCCAGCTGCCTGCCCTCACCGGAGGAACACCTGCGCTCGGCCGAAGCAAAGCTGACAGCCCAATGAGAGGCCTGGCTTCCAGGGATGGGCCACTTAGACCCCAGGGTCACTGTCAGCTCGCTGCAGACGTCAACCAAGCATCACCTGGGGACTTGGCTGAAAGGATCCCAGTCATGCAGCCATCAGAAGAGTGCCACTGGGAGAAAGCCCTGCAGAGAAAGGGGTCCCAGCGGGGGTGTGAGGGGTGCGCGGTGGGCACGAGGAATCCAGCAGAGAGAGGAAGAGGGCAAGCAGGGAAGTGGGGGGCTGCGGGCAGACCGGCCGAGGACCCAGCGAGGACAGAACGGGTCAGTGGGCAGTGAGGAGGAAGGCAGAGGCAGGGGACACAGTAACTGTAGCTGGGGGTGGGTGTTTCTGACTAATTCCCTAAGGGGGCGATGCTGGACAGTGTCCCCCAATATCCAGGAGGGGAAGGAAGGCCCTGAGGAGGAGGCAGGGAGCCAGGAGATCAGGTGGGCCCCAGAGAAGGGACAGGTCTGGCCTTTAGCCAGCAGGTGGGGAGGGGCCGGGCCTGACGCTGCCCCTGCCTGAACTCTGCAGGTGTGTGAATGGGATGCAGTGTGCGCCTGGCTGGGCCAGCATCAGTTGTAGACAGTGGGCATCTCGGGCTCACAGGCCCTCTGCTACTGCGCATTTCCCTTCCTGACCTCTTAACCCCCAAAAAAGCAAACACCTTCCTAGGTCAGGGGCCAGACAACAAGGCATGGGTGGGGTCTGGGCTTCCCCCAGCCCTGGCACACCCCTCCCTCCTGCACTTCCTCCCAAGCTCTGGGGGATTTTTTTAGGGGTTCTAGCTCTTGGGAAGCTGCCATCACACATGGCTGCCTCAGTGTCGGGGAACAATTTGACGTGGGAGTTCCCATCTGCTCCCTGACACGCACAGCCGCACAGCTTGGGGTCTGGACAAGACCCCAGAGGCCTGGGTCATTTTGACGGCATGCACTTCACAGGGAGTCACCAGACCCCAGAAAAGGCTGGGGTTGCCTAGGAGGTGGCCTCAGGCTTGTAGACAGAGCATTCTGGATAGCCTGGGGGGGGCAAGGGGAGTTCCAAGGTCCAAAATAGGATGTTTCCCCAGGCCCTTCCTCATGCTGGTTTCACCTAACACACAGCTGCTCTCCGGAAGGGCCACTGGGGGGCGGTGCCTGCCCACCAAGGACCCTCGCTCTGTAGGTCTCAGAACCAGGCCCTGCGTGTGAACTCATACATCCCAAAAAGTGAGGGTGTCAGGGTGGTTCCAGAATGTGCTTCAATTTTCAAGTTTCAAAAAAATTTAATGTCTTACATTTAAATTTAAGAGAAAATTTTTTTAATTTCTAGGGATCACAAATACCTCTAAGCTGTCGTTTTCACAAATGGCCATGTTCTACCTTCAGGGCAGAAATGGGGCTGTTCCTCCAGCTGCCTGGGCGGCCTCAGCCTTGCATGCCAGGTCCTTGTGCCCTGGCAACTGCATTTGGTCACAAAGGAAACTCACCTCTGAGCTCCTAGAAAGGAAACACCCAAACATTTAGTTACACCATCAGTGCGAACAGCCCTCCCACTGAGGTGACTCTAGGGAGGGCCAGGCCTCTCTGGGGAGAGTCTTTGTCGCCTGTCTTGTCCACATACACCCTTCCCGGGCCGAGGGCTTGGGGAACGGGACGGTCTGAGGGGAGTGCATGCGGCGGAGAAGCATGTGTGTCCACGCCGCAGGGACAGAGCCCTGCTTGCACGAGTTGGGAGGCTGGAGCCTTGTTAAACTCCAGCCCTCGCTGTGTTTCGGGGCATCTGTCACTGACATCCATTCAATCGTCATGTTCACACCGCAGATAAACCCGAGGAGATTGTCCCGGCCTCCAAGCCATCCCGAGCCGCAGAGAACATGGCTGTGGAGTCCAGGGTGGCCACCATCAAGCAGCGGCCGACCAGCCGGTGCTTCCCATCTGTGTCGGACATAAACGTGAGTGACCACATGCCCAGGAAGCATCAGGGCGGGCCACCCTCCCCGCACTGTCTGCACAGAGCCGGGTCCCAGTGGCGCCCTAGTGCCGGGGCGGGGGGGGGGGCAGGCCAGGCTGGGCATGCTTTTCAGATGGGAACATCTTTGCTGTCATTTACAGAGCAGGGCAAAGGACCCCTCTGGGGTAGGAGAGGCCATACTTCCACCACCACATGCAGCAGCCTCTTGAGCAGGAGCCTGCCCATGCCCCAGGGCCCCACACAAGGAGGGCACGCCTCTCCCAGGTCTTACCCACATGCTGGGGCTGGGGGCAGTGCGGGGCTCAGGTTTCCAGAGTTTGATGGATGGGCCAGGTGCCCAGCTAAGAGCCAGCTGCACTTGCTGTGCCCACCTCCCTAGGTGGGGAGCACAGACCCAGCTGGAGGGCTGAGCACAGGTGCCGCACTGAGCCACACAAACCCTGGGCAGGCTGTCTCTGGCTGCTTTCCTGACCCTTTTCTGGCGCACACCCCATTTTCAGGCCTGCCAGATCCGAGTACTCCGTTACACTTGGTACTTTCTCTGAATCCACTTGAAACTGACTCACTTTGTTCAATCTAGTCTTGTTTTAAACAATACCACCCATAAATGTCATCAGTCTGCTGTGACAGCTCTGTGTGGTACACAGTAACACAACTCTGCCGAATGCAGTTAGTGTTCGCCCCGACCCCGTCCCTAACTCAGAGGGGCACTTCCACAGGCACTTGGCCACACCCTGCCAGGTCAGCCCTTCCCTCTGGGCCTGCTTCCCCAGGCCTTGCATCTCCTGGTTTCCACCCTGCCTTGCCCAGACACTCCCCAAGCCCAGCCAGAGGACAGAGCTGGGCAGAGGCCACAGGGTAGCAGGGAGCACTTGTCTCCTAGGAAGGCAGTCTGGGGGCATGGGCCCAACTTGAGAGCTTGCACACGTGTTACCATTGGGCTGTGCATCCAATATTTTCCTGAGTGGCCCTCCAAGGCCACAGGGCGGACAGCAGCGCTCAGATCTACAGTCAAGGAAGCAGCAGGTTGGGTAGAGGCTATACAGGGAATTCATTCCCAAAGCGAAAGAGGGAAGCCCCAGACTTGTCCTGGACCAGGCCGGGAGAGGGAGGACCTGGGACACCTACCTGCTGCAGACCCCAGGCCTGCTCTGTGCCCTGGTGTGGCTTGCTCTCTCACACCCAGCATGTGGGCAGGGGCTGTTGGCCCCATTTGGTGGAGGAGGAAAATAGAGGCTCCTGCTGGAGGTTGTAGCCATGGGTGGATGCCAAAGCCACCACCGTGTGCCCCATCAGTGAATGATGACAGGCAGGCCACGCTCCACTGAACAGCTGGCATTCTGAGGGCGGGAGCTAACGGGAGGTGCAGAGAGGGCCTTTTCTGGGTCCTCCGCACTGGTGTCCTGCCAGCCACAGCAGGACACTTAAGAAGCTCCCAGAAGCTGTGTGAGAGCCACCTACTGCTCAGGGCTTCTGTGCCACCCCCTGGTCCTGGTCACTGAGGGCGAAGCTGGCCGGGGCACAGCTTACCCTGGGCTCTCTGGTTTGCAGTCTGTGTACGAACGCCAGGGGATCGCCGTGATGACGCCCACTGTTCCCGGGAGCCCGAAAGGCCCATTTCTGGGCCTCCCTCGAGGTACGATGCGAAGGCAGAAATCAATAGGTAAGAAGCATGGCCTGCACCAGCAGAGATTCTGCCCCTGGGGCCCGCCCTCGCCACCACCCACAGGCCCACCCACCAGAGGGTTGGCACCTGGCCTCACCCACCAGGGAACCCTTTGAACATCTGAGCCATCTGAAACTTCTCCGCCTGCTGGAGACAAATCCAGGTGGCCCCTCCAAGCTTGCCAGCCAAGTTATCTGTGATGGTACCAGCAGGGGGAGGTGGTGGGTGCATGGGGCGTCCAGGAAGCCCCTCTCCCTGCCCTATGAGGGTCAGGGTGGGCAGACAGAGCGGGTCCCAAGTTCACTGTGTCCCTATATTCCCTGCTGGACCGGCCATTGCCATGCTGTGTAGGGCGAACTCAGGGGGCGCACCTCTAGGCTGGCTGAGTCAGGTTCAGTTTCTCTGATTCTAATAAGTAATTTACCATGTGCTGTGGAAAGCTGCCTGCCTTTCTTTAATGTCACAGTGGCTCCCTTGGTCTCTGTTCCAGGCCAGGTAAACGTGGCCCTGTCAGGCAATCAGTCCCTCTGTGGGGTAATCCCGCAATGCCTTTACCGTATAGAGTCCCCAAGAGGCCAGGCCACTGCCGAACACTGGTGGGCCCTTGCATGCAAAGGGATGAGCGTGCGGCAGCCCACCGTGGCTGTCAGTGGTTCCAGGTGGATCACCATAGGCAGTGACTAGCCCATGAGTGATGATGGAGGGGGCGTCCACTGTCCCTACCCGGCCTCCCTGGGGGCTCGGCCTGCAGAGCAGTATATACGCCGCGTTCTGTCGCTGGCTCGGTAACTGCTTAATAACAGTTGATTCCCTCCTGTCAGACAGCAGAATCTTTTTATCAGGTTAGTGGACCTTACGGCTTGGACTCTGTGACTGAATGTGACCCTGTTTATTCTATAAGGTGTATTCTTAAATTATTACTCCTTGGGATGCATTTGCCAGGTGCCCAACGCATAGCAAATGGCCAATGAAGAAGGCCGTCTAGCAACCCATCCTTTGGATAACAAAACCCCCTCCCAGAAGGAGTATGTTAAATTTGGAATACCCTTATCGAATGGAAACGTTCACTGGAATACGTTATTGTAGTTTGTCCTAGGGGCTTTTTGGTTTGAAGTAACTCATTTTGTTACCTGCATGCCCCAGTATGAGTTACTGCTCCATGTCTGTTGGCGTCTCTCTGTGTCCTGCTTCTCACCTCCTGGAGTGCATTCTGTTGACATTTTATATCTTGGATTACCAGCAAAAGAGTGTGTAGACACACACAGGCTGCCGGGGCTGACACGGCAGCTGCCCACCCTGTCTAAGGGCTCCACACACAGCACATCCTCATATCCACCAGCCACATACCCAGTCAGCCCACCCCTGACCTGGCTCACCATGAGCATGGTGCACTGTGGAACCCTTCAGCCAGCCCAGCCAATCTTAGTGGGACCAGTTCTAGAGCTTCTGGGAGGACCCAGAGGGGACTAGCTGAGGCCAGCAGCCGTGTTTGCTCAGGACCTGCTCCTGGCTTGGGCTGGGGTTTGGGTTAAAGAGGGCTTTGGGCTCCCATCCCTCCTGGGCATGCAGCAGAGTCAAATCAGCCGTCTCACAGCTGGCCAGAGGGCCCAGGAAGCTACAATATCTCCAGGCCCTCGGGTGGTCCAGAGAAGTCAAGCAGGAAAACAGGTTCCTGTACCAGTCTGCACACACGCGGAGCGAGCGGCAGGCCTCCCTGCACCTCCGGCAGGGCATACCCCCTGAACACTGGCACTGCATGGTACCCCAGGGGCCCTGACCAAGCCTAAAAGGATGGATGCCTCCCGATGCACACAGCCTCCACTCCCAACATGTATTCACATACATGCACACACAGCCCTGAGGTCAGGCGCCCAGCATGGGGCCCTCGCACCCGGCACCGTGAGACGGTGAGCAGGACATCTCAATAGCATGCACTCTGCATCCCAATGCCTTTCTTGTCCCTTTTCTTTCTTTTTCTTTTTTTGTTTGGCTCAGAGCAGGCCACAGAGCCTCTTGGCACTGCAGCTTGCATTGTGTTCTGTGATCAAGTGTGCATCATGATTCTCTGAATTTGCATACATAGCATATGACACAGTCCTAGGTGCTTAGTGGGGTGTTTGGCCCCGTGATGTAAAACTAAACCTGTCTCCTACTTGCAGGAATAACGGAGGAAGAGCGGCAGTTTCTGGCCCCTCCAATGCTCAAGTTCACCAGAAGCCTGTCCATGCCGGACACCTCTGAGGACATTCCCCCCCCACCACAGTCGGTGCCCCCATCTCCACCTCCGCCTTCCCCCACTGCCTACAACTGCCCCAAGTCCCCAACCCCAAGGGTCTATGGGACGATTAAGCCCGCCTTCAATCAGAACTCCGCCAAGGTGTCTCCAGCAGCCCGGTCGGACACAGTAGCCACCATGCTGAGGGAGAAGGGGATGTACTACAGGAGAGAGCTGGACCGCTACTCCCTGGACTCCGAGGACCTCTACAGCCGTAATGTCGCTGCCCAGGCTAACTTCCGCAGCAAGAGGGGCCAGATGCCTGAAAACCCATACTCAGAGGTGGGGAAGATCGCGAGCAAGGCGGTATACGTGCCTGCCAAGCCAGCCAGGAGGAAGGGCATGCTGGTGAAGCAGTCCAATGTGGAGGACAGCCCTGAGAAGACATGCTCCATCCCCATCCCCACCATCATCGTCAAGGAGCCCTCCACCAGCAGCAGCGGGAAGAGCAGCCAAGGCAGCAGCGTGGAGATTGACCCCCAGGCCTCGGACCAGCCTGGCCAGCTGAGGCCCGATGACAGCCGGACCGCCAGCAGCCCCTTCGCTGCGGCCATCGCCGGGGCCGTCCGTGACCGGGAAAAGCGGCTGGAAGCCAGGAGGAACTCCCCAGCCTTCCTCTCCACAGACCTGGGGGATGAGGACGTGGGCCTGGGGCCGCCTGCCTCCCGGATGCAGCCCTCCATGTTCCCCGAGGATGGCGGGTTCAGCGAGGAGAACGGCGCAGAGCCACTGTCACCCACATCGGGGGCAGTGCCCATGGAGCCCGAGAACCATTTTGTGGGTGTTGGCGAGGCCATAGCTCAGGGTGAGGCCGGCAGGCCACTGAATTCCACACCCAAAGCCAAGGGGCCTGAGGGCAGCATTATGGGGCCCCCCAAGAGCAGCAACGTGGCCAGCCCTGAGAATTACGTCCACCCGCTCACAGGGCGGCTGCTGGACCCCAGCTCCCCACTGGCCCTGGCGCTCTCTGCTAGGGACCGAGCCATGAAGGAGTCCCAGCAGGGGCCCAAGGGGGAAGCCCCGAAGGCCGACCTCAACAAACCCCTCTACATCGATACCAAAATGCGGCCTAGCGTGGAAGCAGGCTTCCCTCCGGTCACCAGGCAGAACACACGGGGTCCCCTGCGGCGGCAGGAGACCGAGAACAAGTACGAGGCAGACCTGGGCAAGGACCGGAAGGGTGATGACAAGAAGAACATGCTGATCAACATCGTGGACACGTCCCAGCAGAAGTCGGCTGGTCTGCTCATGGTTCACACTGTGGGCGCTGCCAAGCCAGACGACTTCCTGGAGGAAGAGGATGAAAAAGAGGATGAGGAAATGAAGCCAGATGACACGCTGTCTGAGGTGCCAGGAGGTGTTCCTGAAACTGAAGGTGCTTTACAGATCTCCGCTGGCCCCGAGCCCGCCGCTCCTGCGCCCGGCAGGACCATCATGGCGGCAGGCTCCGTGGAAGAGGCGGTGATTTTGCCATTCCGCATCCCTCCTCCCCCTCTAGCATCCGTGGATCTGGACGAGGATTTTATTTTTACAGAGCCATTGCCTCCTCCCCTGGAATTTGCAAACAGTTTTGATATCCCCGATGACCGCGTGGCTTCTGTCCCCGCTCTCTCAGAATTGGTCAAGCAGAAAAAAAATGATGCCCCCCAGTCCCCCTCACTGAACTCCAGCCAACCTACCAACTCTGTGGACAGTAAGAAGCCAGCTGGTCTTTCTAACTGTCTGCCTGCCTCCTTCCTGCCACCCCCTGAAAGCTTTGACACTGTCACAGACTCTGGGATCGAGGAGGTGGACAGCCGGAGCAGCAGTGACCACCATCTCGAGACGACCAGCACCGTCTCCACAGTGTCCAGCATCTCCACCCTGTCCTCAGAAGGTGGGGAGGGCGTGGACACCTGCACAGTCTATGCAGACGGGCAAGCATTCATGGCCGACAAGCCCCCAGTACCTCCCAAGCCAAAAATGAAGCCCATCATTCACAAAAGCAACGCACTTTATCAAGATGCGCTAGTGGAGGAGGGTGTGCAGGGCTTCATCATTCCCCCGCCAGCACCCCCGCCGCCGCCGGGCAGCACCCAGCAAGGGACAAAGGTTACCCAGCCAAGGACCTCCAAGTTGTGGGGTGACATCTCGGAGGTCAAAAGCCCGATTCTCTCAGGCCCAAAGGCAAACGTGATTAGCGAATTAAACTCAATCCTGCAGCAAATGAACCGAGAGAAATCGGCAAAGCCAGGGGAAGGATTGGATGCGCCCATGGGAAGCAAGCCTGCCAGCCTCACTCCAAGGTAAGTCCTGAAGTTGGCTTAGACACAGACTGCTCCATGCCAGGCTTTCCTCTGGGTCGTCCAGTCCGTGCTGACCAGGAAATGCCCTTGGGGAGCAGCCCAAGAGGACATGAAGAGGGGCCTGTGTTGGCCACATCTGTTACACGCTAATAGCACTTGTTTTTCTCAATCTCCTGGACTCCGGTACAGCAAAGATCGCATCCATCCGAGCAGGACGTGGCACCCCCACGTGGACTTGTCACAAAATGCAGCTGCACAAAGCCGTCCCCACCTTGGCCTCCAGAGAGGGGCTCTGCTCTCTCATTCCATGTCCTCCAAATCTTTGCCAGAACCACCTAAAAGGCCATTCTAGAGCCACACAGAGGCCAAAGCCGAGCTCCACCAAGCTGGGAGCCATGCCAGCTGAGGGGTGTGAGTGGCGAGCAGCATGCATGGGTTTAAGTGTGCGTGGGGCTCTCTCCCTGGTTGCTTCGCGAGCGAGGTCAGAATGAAATGCACTCCCCCTCCAGGCCCTCCTATCCCAAAGGCAGGCAGCATGGAAGACAGTGTCTGGTTTCCCCAGGCTGGCCATTCACAGTATCACACTGAGTTTAAGCTACTGCCCAAGGAACTGGGGATAGAACATGATGGGTCATTTCTAGACCAAGCTGGAAGGCTGTTCCCAGGCATACCATGCCCAGAGCAGCCCCCAGACGGACTGTCTATAGCCTCTGGAGAATTCTCACCGGAGCCCATTGGCTCCTTGGTTTTCTTCCCATGATGCACCTGGTTTGCTGTTCCCCTGAGGCCCCACAGTGTGGTTCTGTTTCCCCTGTGACGTTTGCTCTCAGGCTCCATCATTTTCACTAACAGTCTTTCTTCATACTCCTGCTGGGCGGGTGTTTGATTCAGACCTCTAAGCGCATTAATCAACAACATCACACTATGGTTGAATCTTGAGGTGCGGGCTGAGAGCCACAGGTTTCCTAGGGCTCTTTCACTGTTGATGGAAATCAGTTACTTGCATGGCTCCTGCTCCTCAGAGAAGTGCGGGTTGGTCGGCTTTGGTAGAGAAGCATGGTGACGCCGCTGTCCTTCAGTAGGGAGCCCTCTGTAACTGTGATGGTCCGGCTGCACCTGCAGGTGAACAGTGCCCACAGATCCCGGTTTCTGGTGGACATAAGTACACACATGCCTACAAATAGCATATATTCGGGACTCTCAAGAAATCATAAGAAGTGGCCAGTTTGGCCCTATTCCCTTTACCTAGTAATAGTTTTTTCGTTTCTACATTATGCCAAAGTACAATTAAGATGCTTTACCTTAGTGTTTCACATTTTGCACATGCTTTCACAGGGGTGAGTAACCGTTGTGACAGCAGGGGAGCAGGAGAGCAGGTATTAATTATACCCATTTCCAGGAGAAATGGAGACTCATCCACATGTGCAGCCAGAAGGTGGCACAGGAGATGCTGTGGGGGTGACCCGGGGCTGTGCAGGCCAGCGCAGTGGCTGGATCGAGCCGCTGCCAGCAGGAGGTCGGGGACCTCATCCAGGGCCCTCCTCCTTTCCCAACTGGATGAGCTCCTAAGGGCTCGTACGAGAGTGGGTCTGAGTTGACTGCATCTCTAGGGTTCCCCTGCCCTGTTTCTCTAGGTGGGAAGGGCCTCAGAGCAGATGCACCTGATAGAATCCTGCTGGATTTCCTGGGAGCAGCTACAGGACCCCTCCAACTGATGCCCAGTTGCCAAGAACAGCCACCTCCAGTCTGTTCTGTTATTTATAACTCAACTCACAATAAGAACATTAGCCGACATCCACTGAACACCAAATGCCAGTGAGTGAACTGAAGGCAGAGAGGTGGGGCACTCGGCTGGGAGGCACAGAACCAGACCTCAACCCAGGGAGCTGTCTCAGTATTCAGCTCCTGACCTCTGGCCAGAACCAGGGGTTAGCCTGGAAGGAAGGGGCAGCTACCTAATTTAGCAGCAATAGGCCAAGACCACTGAGGGCAGGGCTATCCTCAGAGCCCAGCCAAGTGCCCAGAGGTCTTCTCCCTGGTTACCCAGTGGCCAGTAATAGTAAGGTTGGTCGCCAGGCAGTTACCAGCACTGCCGACCCGAGGCTGTACCGTGTTCCTTGCTCACAGCCAAGGGCTACACTGAGCTGAACTAGGAGTAGGATGCTAGGCCTAAGGACAAAGAGGAAGGCCCCCGACTTGGGCACTCAGTGGCTCCCATGGCTGTTTGGATTTCACATCCTTGCCAGGCAAAGTCCCCAGAGGGCTGGAGCTGCAGCCACCGGGTGTCCAGGCAAGAAGCGGTCAGGGTGATAGTGACAGGTGTGACAAGGCCTGGCCTCCTGCATGGCTGCGCTCCACTCCATGTCCCTCTCTCCCAGACATGTCCCCAGCCAGCGTCTCCCTTGCTGAGTCTTGCCTTCACAGGAGACTAGATGTTTACACATTTGGAGGGGAGATGAGGCCACAGTGCTCTCCACGGGACTGGTCTGCCTGGGTGTCTGACTGCACCTAAACACAAGCAGCTGTGTGTGGCCCCGGGGTAGATGAGGCCCCAAGGTGGATGCCGGGCATTCTCGCTGAGGGTAAAGAAATGAGCTTTTCTAGAAGTGAAAGCCAGCTGTGCTCTGAAATGACAGACAGGCAGTGGTACGTGGAGGTCATTTGCACAGAGACAAGCTCTGAGCACCCAGCACGGGTCCTTTTTGAGCTCTGGGAGGAACACACCTTTGGTGGCCAGGCCTGGTTTTCCAGGAAGTAGTCCCATCTTTGAAGAAAGTGTCTACTAGATCAAAGCGGAGGCCGTGGTATGAGGAGACTGGGAGCCGGCTGGTTCTCCCCCTCAGCAGAAGCTAGCCCCCGGGGCTTCCCGCCTGTCAGGGCGGCTGGCTGGGCCCCAGCACCGAGGCACACGCCGCAGGCCCAGCCCCTCCCCAGGACGCTCAGAGCAGGTGACAGAGTCACATCTGGGCTGGTGCACAGCAGCACTGGCAGCAGGGTCGGATGTGTCCTCACCTGCACCCCTTGGTGACCCCAGACACAAGCTGCACAGTGCTGGAGGCGTCGCACGAGTGGAGCTCTCCCCACTCTGGAATACTTGATGTTGCCTGGGCCTCTGGGTGCCAGGCTGGGAAGCCAACGGGCCCCTCAGTCCATAGGCCTGGACCCACAGCCCAGTCTGGGGTGGCCGCTTTGTGGAAACCCAGTGCTGGACCTGAGGATAGGGGTACACAGTCAAGGGGGCCCAGGCCCTTGGGGGCTGGGCGGCAGACTTGGTCATTAACCACTCACTTGGCACAGTTATTACCTCTTGTGTGCCAGGCAAACACTGACAGTGTCTACCCTGGGAGCTGCATTCTGGAGCAGGGAATGGACAGTAAGTTATACATGACACAGGAGTGAAGGTGCTCACAGGTCAGAGCGACCTCTGCAGGAAAGTGAAATACAAGAGCCAGCCCTGCGGAAAACCTAGTGCATGGCGTCCCAGGCACTGGGGGCGGCATGTGCAAAGGCCGGCTGGGCAGTGCTTTCCGGGAAGCTGTGCCCAGTAGGGGATGCTGGGGGGTCTCAGGCCTGCGTCCTGAGTGACAGCAGCCCCAGGAGGCCTAAGCAAAGGCCTGGTACGGCCTGACTCTCATTTCATTAAGATTATCAGCAGCTGGCCAGCCAGTCAGGCCACAAGGGGACACAGGGAGGCCCATTAGCTCACTTTCTCTCTGTTGGAAGAACAGAGCAGTGAGCATAAGTCCTCTGCTTCTGTCTGGAAGACTTGGCACCTTGGGG
This sequence comes from Phataginus tricuspis, assembly GCA_029783875.1. Lineage (NCBI taxonomy): Eukaryota > Metazoa > Chordata > Mammalia > Pholidota > Manidae > Phataginus > Phataginus tricuspis. The sequence goes on along the minus strand of JAQQAC010006904.1, from coordinate 4,991,698 downwards.
TGGGAGGTTCACCCCAGGGGCCAGAGGTCCCTGGGGGGCTCAGGCTGCCTGGAGATGAGTGCTCCAGCCAGTCCTCAGGAGTGACCCCCAGCCTCGGGCTGCCCAAGGCCCCTGCCCTGACTCGCTTCACCTACCAGAGCCTCCTGCTCTTCACCAGCTCTCTGCACGTTGTCCTGAAGGCCTTTTGGTTTTCAAGTTAATCAGTTTGGGTTGATAAAAATCATCTCTGCCCAGCTGGTCCCAGAGCACAGACTTCAAAACTGACTCAGTAGCAGAAGTCACTTAATGGTGTTTCCAAAGCTCAGTGCGGTCGGGGTAGCCGTGTCATTTCACGGCACCGCTGAAATGCTGAGGTGATGTGCATGAAAAGGTGGGATGACATGTGAATGCCAATCAGAGGGGAGTGTGCGCCTCGTTCTTGGAGCGCCCTCCCGTGGATGGGGTTGAAAGGGCCAGTCAAGCTGGCTGCCATGGCTCCTCCTCGCTCAGCAGCTGCCCAGCTGTATATCCTGTGCCTACAACCTTGCTTCCCAGATGGGGCGTTTGGAGCACTCGGCCAATATGGGGGTGAATACGTCTCCTGGGAAACAGGGCACCTTCCTCCCCACTTGGTGTGACCATCGCAGCAGGAGGACCTGGGTTCCTGGTGGAATGGCACCCACCTGTGCCCCCAATTCCGGCACTGTAGCCCAGCCCAGGCCCTAGCTTCCTGATCGGGGATGAGCTCTTGACTGTAATGATACCTGGGTGCAGAGCAGGCCAGAAGCGCTAGCTCTCTGCCAGTGGTTGGCCTTGGCAGATGTGGTAACTGCTTGGTGCCCCACCTATGCAGATGTGAGGAAGACAGAGCAACTGGGAGAGCATTGGACAGAAGGGCCCTTTGACATGCAGGGGACAGCTTGTCACACAAAGCCTGCGGGGACAGAAATGCAGAGGTCTGCTGGGCATGCGCAGTCTGGTGCCAGAAGACCAGTGAGTGGTCTCTGGCTCACATACAGTTACTGAATCTACAAAACACAATGAGAAAGCCACTTGAACACTTATCTCTCCCACCCGAGGTGATGTGCTGACTGATGAAATAACAGCACACTTCTGAATGTGTCAGTTAACTCCCAATTTTTGTTTCCTGTTTCCACATGGATTTGATATAAAAGGAAGGACAGAGGGTGATAATCCAAGAGAGGGTGTGTGTGCATGTGTGTGTGTGTGTCTGTGTTCTAAATCAGGCCACCAGATTCCCATGTGTTCCACCCGGGGACCCAGTGGTTGCTTAGCAACATAATGATCTTGCACCCAGGAGGGTCCCGTGAATAATGTCAGTGTGATGAGCTGAGAGTAAACCAAGCTGAGCAGGAGGGCAGGCCAGCACAGGCCTTCACCCCGCTACCCACCCCCTGGCTATTCTTTTCCTGTTGACATGAGGCAGGGGCACGGGCAGGCCTCGAGCATGTGGCCAGATCCAATGCCCGTTACTAGCTGCCAGGCTCCCTTCTCAGTGTAGACTTGAAGCAAAGCACGCATTCCGGTGGCGTGGCCTCCCCACCAGGGATGCTGGTCCATCCTTCCTAAGCTGCAGAAGATGAGGGGTGCACGGGAGCCACGTTAGGGGGTAGCAGTGACCTGCTGCTCAGAAGCCTTTCAGAGAGTGTCCTGTTTCCTAACACCTTTTCCCCAGGTGTATTTCTTCTTTATAGTCACATTATCCAAGCTGAAGGCGGCAGAGTTCCAAACTGCCCGTCCTGAACATGAAGTGATGCCGTGCTGAGTTCCTGTTCTGGGTGGTTATGGGGACTGGAAGGAAGAGGCTGGCATGGATACGTCCTCGGCCAATGTCTGTACCGCTTTCAGTTCACCTGTCAAAAGCAGCTGCTTTTTTTCATTTTAATTGGTTTTGCAGTGTTGTCTCAAGCCCTCCCATCTTGTCATTTTCATTTGCTCCCACGATGTGTGTTAACAGAAGAGAGTCGTGCTGAAGAGAAGTAAGTGCTGCCTGCAGAAACGCTCTTCGTCTCTGGTGTGTGCTGCCGTCTCTCGCTCTTGCCCACTGATATGTTTGGAGAGCCTTCTCTTGGCTTCTGACAACAAACCCAGCTGCCTGCAGAGCATCCCTTTAGAAAAAAAATCCTCCCACCTGGGAATGGTTGGGGTATTTCCAAAGAGAGGGTGGCCCTGACTCCCTCCTGGTTCGTGGCCCAGGTGCAAGGCAGCTGCTATCACTTGGGAGACTGACTCGCCGGAGTCACAAAGCCCTGGGAACAGCAAGGCCACTCCCAGTTGTACTGCCCAGAGGGTCCACTCAGAGTCAGGGTCGTGGGCACAGCCACCAAACAAGTCACCTTTACAGAAGGCACATGCAGTCAGTCACCCAAAGCCTCACTTACCCAAGCCAGAGGTACTCCTGTAGGATGTTTGCCCACCTCACAAAAACTCCTCCCCAAAGGTCCTTGGTCCTACTTAACAACTCAGATCACCAGGGTAGGAGCAGCTTCACACTCAGTCCTTATTTTATTTGGAGCATCTTAGTTTCATGTATCAAAGTGGAACAAATGAGCCTTCCCCAAAACAGGTGCCCTGCAGCTGTGCAGTAGACACGCAAGGAGGCAGGTCACCTTGGAGGGCGTTCCACTGTGGCCCACGTGGGAACTACAGTGGGTCTTTTGATCCTACTTGGGCACCAGAATTGGAAGGTTTCTCCTTAGCCCACCCCTTAGGAACCCAGTCTAGATGCCAGAGGGTGCTGTCTCACTCTCCTCTGCATAGGCAGCCCTGGAGCCTGCAGTGGAGTCGTCCTCAGAGTCACCTGGGGCTGCCTTTCCCGGTTGGTGTAACCAGTACACCACCAGCCCTTGCCAGAGGCTCTCCTGTTTGTAGCAAATCCCACCTGGGGCGCCTGGCCGTCTGGGAGACTGCATAGGAAGTGTGCAGCCACTTGCACAGCAAGGTGCTCACCCAGTACCAGGGCCTAGTAACTGAGTGGTGGTTTCACCCTCATCATGTGTATCAGTGGCAGAGCAGAGAGCCAGCAGACTGGGCCACGTGCAGCTCATTCCCCTCATGCAGACTCTGCAGGCTGGCCACGTTCACTCCAGTTACAGCGCCAGCACCTGGGCAACTGGCACCTCACCACGTAGCACAGACAGGAGCCCATCCGACATGGAGACATGGAGGCTTACAACCTAAAGCATGCCTATGCTGGTGTTTGGCAGAGCCATGATGCCAACATAACACCTCAAGTCTAGATCCTGAGGAGGGACCCCCTAGTAGGATGGATCCTTCCAGAAGGGGCCCAAAAGGCAAGGGACACACCCATTCTTGCTGCCTCCCCTGTGGCTTTCAGGGCAGTAGGGTGCACATGCTACCATCAGTTTAGAGACAACAGAGAACATGAACCATGGCCCAGAGGAGCAGCTGTCCTCCATATGTGGCTGGGAAGCCGGCTGTGGGCCTTGGCCAAAAGCAGGAAGGGTGCTGGATAAAAAAAGACTATCTCCATGCCGGCACACATGAAGACTAGGGAGTGCTGTCACCAAGATGTGGCCTGCTCCCCTCGGGAGTTGTCCAGCAATCTCACTGGGGCCAGGAAAGGTTGAACCTAAAAGGATGGTATTACCCCATTCCAACCCCTGGGGCTTCACCTTCCCGGCCAGAGCAGGAAGGACTTCCATGGCCACCACTGGGAGAATGGGGCCCCTTTCAGATCCCTGCTGCTTGGTGAGGATCACGCATCCTACCAGCTGGCTGCTACATTGCCCTCAGGACACCTCTGTGCACACGGGCCACCCCACACCTGTGAGCACCGGGTGTCTGCAGCAAGCCCTACTCTGGGGGAGCAGTGCAGTCTGAACACAGGCCAGCCACTCCTCACTTGGTCTGTGGATGACTTCTTCAAACCCTAAGGGTCCCAGAGAGACTATAGAGCTTCCCACTTAGTATAGCAGCCTGCCTTTGGGTGCCCTTCCCAGCACTTGGCCTCTTAAGCGAAGGAGCTGAGGCCTGACGGGCGAGGAAGAGGGAGAGGCCCTTCCTTCTACTCACTGTCTTCAAGCTGCCTATCCTCAAGGGGTGTTGGTCATGTCCCCAGCACATCCCACCTGGGAGCCCAGGGACAGGACTGTTCTGGCCCTGTCACCGTGGCCTCAAGTGGCCCCTTATAAGTGCCTGCTGACCACCCCAGCCACCCTCTGCTCCCAGGGAAGGCAGACTCTCCCAGCTGCCCTGCTGTGCTCAGGTGAGTGGGGTGCTGTGGTGTGCTTTGCCCAGACCCCTGCCCCCCACCTCTCGCTACTCCCCCCATCCCCTCCTGCATGGCAGGTCATCCGCTCATGGCCAGCACATCTGCCATCAGGCACTCTGGTGTGATCTGCGTGCCTCCCTCCCTCCCCTGGCCACCAGCATCCTGATGACCCACCTGGCGACTTGGCCTGTGATGGTCTCTCTGCTGTTGCCGTTTCAGAAGCCCAGAGGTCGTGAGCACCGTCTCAGGTACACGGAGCACGACGGTCACCTTCACTGTCCGCCCGGGGACCTCCCAGCCCATCACCCTGCAGAGCCGGCCGCCAGACTATGATAGCAGGACCTCAGGAACCAGGCGGGCCCCGAGCCCCGTGGTCTCGCCAACAGAGATGAACAAAGAGATCTTGCCTGCCCCCCACTCTGCTGCTGCGGCGTCTCCGTCCCCCACTCTCTCGGACGTCTTCAGTCTCCCAAGCCAGCCCCCTCCCGGGGACCTGTTTGGCTTGAACCCGGCAGGACGCAGCAGGTCGCCCTCCCCCTCAATACTGCAACAGCCAATCTCAAATAAGCCTTTTACAACTAAGCCTGTCCACCTGTGGACTAAACCAGATGTGGCAGACTGGCTGGAAAGTCTAAACTTGGGTGAACATAAAGAAACCTTCATGGACAATGAGATAGATGGCAGCCACTTACCAAACCTTCAGAAGGAAGACCTAATAGACCTCGGGGTGACTCGGGTCGGGCACAGGATGAACATAGAAAGGGCTCTGAAACAGCTGCTGGACAGATAAGGGCGGCTGCTCTTCCCCTTTACAGACTTCTTGTTATAAGTAGAGATGGGCTTATACTGAAATACCTGAATGGCCATAAGGTCTGTGAGCACCACCCACTCCATGGGTCTGTCTCCTGGTACCCAAAGAAATGCCGAGTGTGTTCATGGTGGGCCTAAGCGAAGGCCTGCAAACTCCCCAGCTCTGTGGGTTTCTTGGGGCTGAGCCTGTTCAACAGGGGACATGGGAAGGGGGTTTTCTAACACAGAAAGAGATTCACAGCTTGCCTCCCAGCACGCGGGTATCCTCACTGTGGCAGGCCCTCACTTTGCCAGAGGCTCCCGTCGGTTCCACACGGGACCCTTGCTCTTACAGGCAGACACCAACGTACCTAGATACCTCCTGAGACCTCCCTCCCGCTTTCGGGGTGGCGGCATGAGGCCTGTCCTCCATCTACGGCCCCCGGAAGTCGCTCAGTGCTCACTTGCTCCCTTCTTTCCTGTACTTTGCTTGCAGGGTGACACCCTCAGACATGTTCATCCAGTGCCCCTTTTTGGGCCTCAAAGGTAGAGCAGCTTTTCTTCCTGCAGATTATTGACCCCGTCTCTGCCTGCGACGTGTATCTGTGGCCCTCTGCCCATGAGGTTCTCGGCAGTGGTGGGGCATTTGAGTGGGATCGTGCCCAGCTGCTTTGCTCAGCTTTATTTCTCCAAACCTCTTAGCATAATTCCAAAGTGGCCAAAGAGCTGTCACATGGAGTTAGTCAAAGCACAAAGTCACGACTGCAGGGAGATGGGGAGACCTGGCTGCAAGAACCAGCCAGCACGTGGCTCCTGCTGGGTCCAGAGTTTTCTCGAGGCCAAGAGCAGTTGTCTGCCAGAAGCCTCTCTCCAGGATTGTGAGACGGGGGTTCTCTGCCTTTTGGAATTTTTTTAATTGAAAGGGTGTTGAATTCTGCAAAGATCAGAGCAGGTGAGCATGCACTTTGACATGAGGGCCAGGACCCACAGGTACTGGTGGGCACATGCCGCTGCTGGGGGATGGTATCTTTGCCCAGAGCTGAGTGGGGAACGGTGACCTCAGTCCTGAGCCTGGCCAAGCGTATGTGTCTCTACTGACACCCCATTGCTCTCTAAGGCCAGGGAAGGCAGGACATAGAGGTGTTTTCTCTTTCTCTCTGAGTGTCCAGGAACCCCACCGACTTGTCTTAATAGTACACAGACTTTTGAAAGCCCAGTGGGTATGGCGTATGGATGGCACACAGGCTGCAGGGAGGGTGCAGGCAGAAGGGAGGAAAGAGTGGGGGGGCGGGGGGGGGGGTTCCGGGCTGCTGTCTCGCCTCTGGCAAGGCCTTTAGGAGCCCAGCCCCATTCTGCTCCCTGGAGCTCCCGCCCCTGTAACAATACCTCTGATTTCCAAGGGAGGTCGCCAATCGCACATGAGCCGCAAACCATCCAGGCTTCCAGTACATTCTCCCACTTTTGGAAGAAACTCAAACGTCAGGTTTTTGGCTTTATTATGACTTCAGAACTAGCCTAGCCCATCTCTAATTATAAAAACATGATTTTTTTTCCTTTTTTTTCTTTATGCTCACAGTCAAGTGTCTATGATTAGGTTTGAAACAGCTCTAGAATGAATACGTAAAAATTAGCAATTTAAAATCTCTTTCTTTACTGCAAGTTTAAATAGTTGTACAGATAGTTTATAAGCACAATATTTTAAGAAAAAAAAAGTGGCTGGTCTACTAGGCAGCCTTTGTGCCACTTCAGTGCTAGAAAGTTAAAGAAAAAAATTTTGTGATTTAATAATCCTATTTCTGTGGAATAATAATAAAAGTATGACCTTTTTAAATCAACCTCATTTGGATGCACCTGAACCAGCAGAGCTGTGTTATATTTTCTATCTTTGCTAGAACTTTGTCATCGAAGGACAATTATTTCTTCAAAAGTGGTTACAATTCACAATGCAGCAGTTTCTCCCAAATCGCGCACACACACACACACACACACACACACACACACACACACAATTTCTCCAACTACATGCCCTTGAGTTGGAAACTGAGCTTTGGCTCCTCTTCTGTTCCAAAATCTCTTGCAGGTCGAGCTTTGTATTTGAATGATCCCATCCAACTTGAAATCAATTGAGTATTAAGGCACGTTACTTCACGTACTTTTGATTTTTCCGTCGTGCGATGAATGAGTATTAGTCTAGAGAAACGTCACGCCAGGATGCCCCAGGTGGCCTGGGAGGCTCTGATAGTAAGATGTAAAAATGGTGGATTGACCAGTATTTGTCTTCCACTCGGCAATATTGCAAAATTCCGTCATACACGACCTCACCAGGGCCCGTGTCCTTTACCTATATTGGTGTTACCTCTGTGCTCATGCCAGGCCAAAGGCTACACAGAATGGGCATGAAGGAGGCGGCTGGCATTGTCACCAGGCGCTCCCCAGGTTGACGCTCAATGGGGAGAGCCGGCTGCTCCTCCCCTTCTTACAGAACCTTCAAACCACGTGCAACCAGAAGCCAACGGACTGAAGACGGAAGAAAGAGCTGGTGCAATCATTTATTTTTACCTTGTCTTACTGTAGAAAAGTCACAGAACCTGCCAGAACCTGCACTGGCCACAGAACGCACAACGCTGAGGCGAATCAGTCTCTGGCTCTAGTTGATCGTTCTGCCACCAGAAAGCAATAGTTTCTCATCTACAGCTCCGCCCACTGCTCTCCCCACTCGGGGCATGTTAGGACCAGGCCCTATTCCATGACCTCTTTAATGGTGGAACAAATGTTAAACTGCTCATATAAAGATCATGTTAATACTCTTCCAGGTTTTAAAATCAACTTTTGTTACATACTGTAATTTAAACAAACCACATTCACATGCCTACTTTCTGTAATATTGTGTGTACAAAACCAAAATCGCTCAAGATGTAAATTATGTATACCTGCCCAGATACCTTCTCAGGGTGTCTGTGCACTTTAAGTTAATTCATATAAAAATGACTCGGTGTGACTGTTGACTTGCTGATCCTTACATGTCACAAAGTGAATTCTTTGTAGTACTTTAGTTAATAAAATGGTGATTTTTTTTTTTTTGAATTATTGAACAAGCAAGTATTATCCAGGTGATCTGGCAATGACTTTTTGTGTGTGGGCCACAAATATTGATTTTTCCCATTAATAAATTTTTTGTTTTTTAGAAACTATTGTTTCACACTACAGTTTATGTAACACATGTTCACATTATCTATGTTGCTGTTACTATTGTGCTTTTATTCTTTTTAGACTTTATTTAAAAACAAAAAACAAGCTCCTGTAATTTGCACTTTCTCCCAATCCTTAAATCTCTTGTATGGCAACCAAAACTACTGTAAAAAGACAAATAAATATACTATTGCACTAAGGTTGTGGTTCTGACTGCAAACAGTGAAAACTGAATTAAACAAATAGTGGCCAAGCTTGCAATCTATAATGTAGGTTATTTGAACATCACAGCCACTTTACCTCTAAGAAAGTGACCAGATAATATCAAAGAGTAAAAATTCCCTCACTAAGCTAATCTGCCCTGGTTCCATTTCCTTAAGTATTCTCAACGTATAGATGGAAACACGTATATTATTTCAGAGCTGTGTGAACTGTCAACGCGGGCGTCTGTGAACACCGCTCTGACTGTACAGCTGAGGCCTGGCTTTCCTTTCGCCTGGGGATGGAGGCAGGGCAGGGGTGGCCTGAAGGGTGGCCAGATTTGGATTTCTGCCTGCCAGTAGATGTCTTCCTGCTGTCAGGCCGTGGGGGTTGTGGAATGGCAGCCTCTCTGGCTGACGTAAAGCTAACCATGTGTGGTGAGCAAGCATGCACGAAGCCTGGGGTGAGGAGCTGTGTCTTTTGGCAAAGAACTGAGCCAGGAAGACGTGGGCTGTAGGGAAGCGTATTTTAAACTTAAACACTGAACCTCTTCTTTGGCCTCCCAGGGAAGACTTGTCTTTAGTTCTCAAACAGTTTCTCCTGTTTGGGCACTTTTCTACCTGAGTAGCAGCCACTATGGTTCTATGTTCACAAAAAATTCTAATCCTCACACCATTTGTAGCTTACCCCTCTTAAGTCCCCCGGCCTCACCACCAATGGTTCCTCCCAGACCTGTTCTTGATAAATGTATCAGTTTGTCTTAAGAGAAAAAAAGTGATTGAAGGACTTTTTCTTTTACTTGTACTTGGAGGCATTTTAATAACCGGTGAACTGGAATGTCTTTTCTGTATGTGCAGATATCCGTGTATACACGCAAGTAGGTGACAATCCCACAGTGGCTGGGTGACCACAGCGGCTGCATGCATATGGGACTGCCCGTGCCTTGTGGGGAATTGGGTAACTTCCAAACTTGTTTCTCAGACTTCAGATCTGATCGCTTCAATTTTTAACCCGCGCTGTGTCAGTGGTTTTATTTTCTTATTGTTCCTGTGACATGGTTCTACATCTCACAGCCTTTACCGTTTTATGTTTAAAATTACAATCACTGTCCATTGCTTCTATTCTTTGTTTATAGCAATTCTGAAATTTTAATATGAGCCTTTAAATAAATACAGAAAAGAAAAAAAGGAAAAAAATTAAGTGTGTGCCTTGGGTGTTTTGAACCTGATCTGCATAAAACTATATTGTATTCAAATGCTGTATATTTAATGAAAGGATAAATAGAACTTCAATGTATTAATGTAGCTGATAAATAGTTATAGTGCCTTGTTTTCTGAACTGAGAAGCCCATATCAATGCACAACATAAAGTAAAAACGATTCGAGAAATGAAATGTTGAGAAGACCCAGGCGTGACTCTGGAGCCTTTCTCATAAGGCTGTGGAAGATACACAGTCCTTTGACTTAAAAAATAAAAAGAAAGTTGAAATAAGATTGTGTTATCAATTACTTTTCCATTACAAGTGCTCTCTACTATATCACTTGCAGTATTGTCATTTAGTTAAATACAAAATGTGCCTGAAAATCGCCATGGAACAGAGAGGTGACACTTGGGACCAGGAGTCCTGGGCTTCGAGCCGCCCGCCTGCGTGCTGTGCCTGGTGATTCTCATCAGTATCGAACTCAGCAGTACCCATCGCTTTCACATTTGGTTAAAAATAATATTTGTTTTAGTGGTTAGGGCCTCTCATCACAGAAGAACTATTTTCGTTTTCCTAAGTAAGAGTGGCCATCCATGGTCTGCTTTTCTTTTAAAAGGAAACGATGTAAGAATTACACAGTCTAATCCCCATCGCCAAGCCATTGTGCTCCGCTCACTGCCAAGTTAAATGTGAGAATGTGAGCTGCTCTGAGCGGCCTCCATCATCTTACAGGATGAGTCTGGGGTGTAGTGAGCGTGTTAGAGGCTGCTCGCCGCCTGTGGGACCGGAAGAGTCATAGCAACAGGGAGAGTCTGATGGACGGTTCTGCAGATCAAAGCTGCACCAGCCTGTCTTCCTGGGACCCCGCAGCAAGCAGGCTGCTGGTACTTCAGGGGGCTGGATAAAAGCCATGTGCTGCATCCATTGGCATGGCTCTGGGCTCTTCAGCTAGACACACATCTCAAGGGAGCAAGGAGCTACAGCAGTGTCTTGTTTAACTTCACGAGACTACCATCAGGGCTATTCACCAGGCCAAAGTCAACTGGATAGCCAGACCTCTTCATTTCAGGCAACAAATGCACGCAATAACCTGACAGTCTGAAAGGGGTGGTGTGGGGGAAATGGCCAGGGTTTCTTAGGGGCCCCATTCCACATGCTGCCTCTGCTGGAAATACATGTCTAAGAGCAAAGGGGTGGGCCAGAGCACTGGCTGCAGCCACCGGGCAAGAGGGAGGGGCAGCTGAGCCTGGGCCCCGCATGAGATGAGGACCAGGCAAAGGGGCTGGCCTTCCCACAGCAGGGTGAGCAGGACCAGGTGTGGAGACAGCTGATCACTCACTGCCTCTGGTGCCAGGGCATCTGTCCAGCTGCTCCAAGACAATATGCCATCCTGCCAATACCCACTCATAGTATTCCTTGCCAAGGGGCTTAAACAGACTTAAATGTGTTCTTCAAACCCTAGGACCCAGAGAACAGAAGAACACAGCCCTTAAAGCTCCAGGGAAGTGAGCACAGCAGAAGGCAGAGGTCAGCTTATTTCTGTGCACAATCCTGAAAAGGCTAGAAATAACCACATCTATTGGGTGCTCTGAGCCCTGCACCCACTGAGTGCCTGACAGCGCTATGGTAGAAATAAATAGCCCCATTTTACAGAACTAGCAGCCAAGTTTTGCCAAGGTCCGCAGCCAGCACAGAAGCAGGATTTGCTATAGTGCTAACCTGGCTAAGCCCGTTTGTAAGAAAGACAGCCCAGCCCGTCAGGTGCCCCAAGATCTGCTGTGTCAGGCTCTACCACTGATGACAAGAACACATTCCTCTCTCTGCTCCCCTCCAACACTGTCCAAGGCCAGAGGTCCGGGAGGCTGGGCAAGGTGGGTGCTCCTCCCAGCTGAACCACCCCAGGGGTGAAGAGAGAGACTTCATTCAAGAACAATCTGGTTACCTCACTTCCCTTGACTAGGATCAGGGAAGCCAGGACCTAGGAGTCCTAGACCTTCACAGAGCAAAGACTTGACATTTGCAAAAGGCCCCACAGCTAAGAGATATGTGACATGTGGCATCTGTCTTCTTAAAAGAATCCATTACGTATCAAAAAGGCGATTATCTCCTTTACCAATGAGGAAACTGAGGCTCAGAGGAAGCAGATGCCACAGCCCTGGTCTACAGGAAGCTGGAGTAATCATCCTGAAGAGGTGAGTCCTTGCCATAGAGAAGTCTGCCCTGGGCCCGTCCTTCCCAGGCTCTCTGGTCAAACACTTCGTCCCATGGCTCTGAGCCGCCCAGATTCCTCCCACCGCAGTCCTTTGTGGCCTCCATCAGCCAGAGCCATTTCCGTTCCTGCAACCGCAGGTTCCCGGCAGCCACAGCTCCCACCCTCGACGCCACTGTCTTCTCCCACACCCTACAGCCTCCCTGCACCATGTGACGCAGGGTAGCCCTACAGCTCCCTTCACTGCCACCCGGTGGCCAAGGAGAAAGGCCATGTAAATGGAAGAGGAGACAAGGGGTCACTTGTGTGGCTGCAGAGTAAGTTTCTAAATAAGTCTAACAGGCCCACGCAGCTCTGAAGTTTCACATAAAGCCAAAGGCATGGCGCAGCAGCTTCCTCCTCGGCCTTGGAGCCTGCCATCTGGCCAAGCTAAAAATAAAGGCTTCATTTTCAAGCAAGAGTTTATAAATGTGCCTACAAAGGCCCTGATAAAGACATGGAGGCAGTGTGCTTATCTGGGGGAAACCGCATGGCCTGAGCCCTCCAGTGCCCGCAGACTTGCCAGGAAAGCCCAGCCTCCCTCCACACAGGCACCTGCACTGGTTTTTTTCTGGGAGGACTAAGTGGAGAGTGTTCTGGCTCTTTATGGTGGGAGAGAAGGAAACCACAAAAAGAGACAGCTGGAGAGGGCACAGGGTACAGGCCACCCACTGTACATTCACAGCCCGCCTCATCCTAGGCCATCTGACCCCTGTCCACCTTCCCAAGTTTTTCCTTCTTGCTACCTGGCTCCAGCCACATTCCCACCTTGGGGCTTCCTCTCTGCCTGCTCCTCGTGGTGTCTGGAAATTCTTCCCCCGTGTCTGCATAGCTTCCTGGCCCACCAGATTCAGGGAACTCGCTGCTCTAAACAGTTGCTCACATCCCCCAGTTGTCACATGGCAGTGAGCACTTGCTTACTGATTGCCCTCCCTCCCCCATCCCCAACACACACACACACCTCTTGAAACATGAGCCCCCGAGGACAGGAGTTCTGCCAACCGCAGGTACCATCTCCCCGGCACAGAGGCCCCGGGGGCCCCTCACAGCCTCAAACCCACTGCTGCCACTCCGGCTGCTGTAGCTTGCATCTGGTCCTCACAGACCTGGGAAGAAGCCGGACTTCCCCCAGAACCTCCACAGACTCGTCCCCGCACTGTCCGACCCTGTCCTGACCCTCCTTGTCGCCTGGCCTAGAAAGATGTTGGGAATCCTCCTCGTAGCCCATCCAGTTATCTGCAGCTCTTGCCCTAACGGTGTGCGGCCCCATGACCCTGAGCTGCGCCCTCACGGTCCTGCCCCAGCAGCGCCGCTGGAGCAGGAATTGGTGGAGAGGGCGGCAGGTCCTCCCCAGGCAGAAGCGGGGATCTTCCCAAGTCCCTCCCCGGCGGCCGTGAGCTGGGCAGGCCGTGACCGTGCAGGTGCCGGGCTCCGGCCCCTCCTGGCTGCCGTCTTCCGGGGCTTGTGGAAGGCCCGCCGGCCTGAGGTCCCACGCACGCGGAGCCCATCGCGGGAGCGGCGCGTTCCCCCAGAGCCCGGCGTTTGGGGTGACTTACCTCAGTTCCCAGCACTGGACAAGCCGCGCCTACCCCCGCGCGCGCGACGACGGCTGCGCGCACCGCCAGGGCGCCTCGGAGGCCCGGCTTCTGAGACCGCAGTGGCTCTGGCAGGCTCTGGGGACTAGGCACGGGCGACGCCGGCCCTCCCCGCCCTCATCCCGCGCCAAGCTTGCCACGTGCCCCGCGTGGACCAATTCGGAGTGACAGACCGACCCCCGCGCACGTGCTTCAAGTACACCGACCAGGACTGGCAAAGGAGCCACTGGTCATGTGCCCCACATGGACCAATCATGACGGACAAAAGCCGCCTGTCACAAGCCCTGTGTGGACCAATCATGACTGGCAGGTCCATGATTGGTCCAGCTGGAGGGGACGTGGCAGCTCTTGGCCAATCCCCAGGACCAGGAGGCGGTCGCGGGCTTGCACCCCGCCTACCGAGAACTGCGGCTCCTGGCGGTGGCGATGTGGGCTGTGTGGGCCTCTCGGGTGGGATCGCGGGAGCTCGGCGGGACCCTTCCCACCGGACCTGCGACTTAAGCATGGGCCCAGCCCGCTCCCCGTGCCCTTGAGCCGTGCAGCGTGGCTTCTGGCCGCTCGCGCCTTTCTCATGCAGCTGCAGTGTCCCTAACTCGTCTTAGGAACGGTGGCACGATGGTCCTTCGAGCGGGAGGGTCGGAATTTTATGTCTTGTTCACTGCCCCTCTCCTAGAGCAGAACGTCTCAAATAAAGACGTGTTGGAGGAGTGGTTAGAAAAAGGGACACCAGGAGGGTGGTCGCTAGCTTTGGTTTAACAGCTGGCCTTTTGATAAGTCTGAGATTCTCTCAGCCTGTCCTTCAAACTTGACAGCCTCACAGCAACAAATGGCTGCCGCCACTCCACACGCCACATTCTGTTCCAAGAGAGGAAGAACATGCAGCCATGTCTGTCCCCCTTTAACACAGAAGCCAATACTTTCTCAGAAAAGTCTGCCAACACGTCATCAGTCACAGAGGTGTCTACAGCCATCCCTGGAAGCAAGGCAGACGGGGAGTGGGTACGGTTAGCCTGGAAGAGTGCTGCCAGGAACAAAAGGGCAGCTGTGTTAAAAGGCAAAAGTAAATGGAGAATGGACGAACACGTGACATGCAGTCACAGGGTGTCCGAGTAGAGTCCTCACTGAGCATTCTAAAGTGCACAACCCAGTAGCATTAAATACATTCAGTGTTGTACAACCATCACCACCATCCAGTCCCGTCACGCAAACAGAAGCCCTGTGCCCATCAGCTGTCACTCCCTATGCTCAACACTGTCCCCAGCTCCCGGCGAGCACTCCCACTTTCCATCTGCATGGATTTGCCTGTACTGGGCACTTCATGTACATGGAATCCTACACAAGTTGGCCTTTGGGGTCTGGCTTTTTCTGCTTAGCATATTTCCAAGGCTCATCCATGGCTTACCATGAATATCAGTGCTGCATCCCTCATGCGGCTGGCTGAACGATGTGCCATCATATGCACAGACCATGTTCTGTTTCTCTGCCTGTCAGTCGATGGACACGTGCGTTGTCTCCACCTTCTGGCTGTTGTGAGTGGTGCTGCCATGAGCACAGGAGTACAAGGCTCGCATCTGGGCTCACCAGCCTTCAGTTCTTTGGCCATATACCATAGGGGTGGAGCTGCTGGGTCATATGGTAACTCTGTGCTGAACTTGAGAAACCACCAGAGTGTTTTCTGCAATGCACCATTTTACATTCTCACAGCAGTGGACGAGGGCTCCCCCCCGGAGAATTTCAAGGTCTCCTGTTTCTGTAGGCTGCCCCTCTTTGTGGGGTGAGATCTGAGCTTGGAAGGGGCTAAGCTCTATCTCACACACAGGCAGCCCAGGCCCCTGGGGATGGGTGGGGCACCAACACTGCATTTCCAACAAGCCCCAGGGGCTGCAGGGGAGACTGGTCTGGAGCGCCTCCTGGAGGCTAGCAGGGAGTGTGTGCAAGCAGGCAGGTTACCAGGCCTCTTCCCAGGTGTCCAGGTCCAGCGGAAGTAAAATTCAGAGGGCTTCCCTTATATGATGCTTTACTGTGGGAGAAACAAACTATGTGGGAACAAGGAGACTTCAAACCCGAAAGCGACAGGAAGCTCAGGGGTGTGTCCTTACTGGATAGCTTAGAAAGTGAGAATGGTCATAGGGGGTGATTCCAGATGCCAGGGAATTGTTTACACACGATTATCTTACATCACTTTGGGAAGACAACTTAGGCTTTATTATGGTTCTCAGAGGCCTTGGCAAGAAGCAACCAAGGCTTTCTTACATTCGCAACATAAGTGAGTCTTGCTCACCTAGCTTAACTGGCTGCGTCTGCTCAGGATCCTTATGCCTGGTGTCATTTTATTTTACTTCTAACAGAAGGAAGCCAGGAATCTGCGTGGCTAACATGCTCCTAGGTGGATCTTAAGGGAAGCTTGAGGAAGTGCCCAATGCAACCATTATCCTCCATCAGCCGGGCAGGGGGAGGGTTGGGTGACAGACACAGCGCTAAAGCCACAACCCTCTGGGCAGCCTGGTGCACAGGCCCCCTCCACGGCAGGGCAGCTTGTTGTTTCTGCTGCCTGGAATCGCCAGCATGCAGACCATCCCCTGGGGCTCTGTAGGTCCACGGTTTCCAGAGGAGGAGTCTCTAAGGCAGTGATTCTCAATGTCTGGTCCCTGGACCAGGGGCATCAGAGTCACCTGGGTCTAGTTAGAAATGCAAGTTCTGAGTCAGAGGCTCTGGGGCAGGGCCCAGCTGTCTGTGGGTTAGCAAGCCCTCCAGATGACCCCATGCCTGCCAAAGTTTGAGCGTCCTGTTGCTAAAGCCGCCTCTGCAGAATAAACCTACACCCACCCTCCAGCTGCGCAGTGTCAGAGGAGAGCGAAAGCTCCACGGTGCCCTGCTCTCCCAGGGGCCGTGGCACAGGCTACCAAGCTCTGCGTGTGGGTGCCGGAGGGTGTCTCTGCCGGCCACACCGTGTGCCCAGAGGGAGGACACTGAGAGCCTGAGGCCACTGCCACCCTCCTGTGCCGAGGAGCTGGCAGATTTGACCGGGGAGACCCACTTGCTTAGCTTCACCGCCAGGGCAGGGTGACTTCATCTGGGAACCAGCCACCCGGCTCCCGCCAGCACCTCCCACCAGTTAGTGAAACAAGCCACCTCAGGGCTCCACAGTGTTCTCATGTGAAACGGGCTGATGGTTGCTGCGGCCCTGGGAGCCTGTGGGGACAAACGAGGTCCTGCGTGGGCTGTCACTTGCTGGCGCAAGAGGGAAATAAGCAAACATAGGTTGGATGATCTTTTTAATCAAGAGGCAAAAATACATCTGCCTTCCTCCCCGGTGTTCCCCAGACCTCAGGGCCCCTCCCCAAAGCTCTTGCCTACTAAGGATTCCTTGGATTCTTTCCTGGCCTGGCAAGTACATCTGCAGGCATAAGGGTATCAATCATTTTAAAAGTCCATAGTTCACTCTACTCACTGCCCTGCACTAGTCTTGCTCTTTTGAAATTATTATGAAATATATCAGGTATCGCAGAAGGATGGGGGAGAACAAACACCCATGTCTACCAGGCAGCTTAGGACACCAGACATTACAGGCGTGCCGCAAACCCCCCGCATCCTCTCCTGATTCCACGAGGTAAACACCACCCTGAACTTGGCATTTATCATCTCTATGCATGTTTCTATACGTCTATTGCTAATGTATGTGTCTACAAACAATGTATAGTAGTATTGTGCTCATTTAGAAACCTCATATAAGTGGTCTCTCCTTCCCGCGTGGTCAACGAGCAGTCCCTGCAGGACGCACAGCACCTGGCTCTCGGCGGCCCCTCAGCTGGGTGCTGGCTGCCATCACCACGGGTCCTGTCGCTGCCGCGATCCTGAACCCTGCAGCTGGCTTACTCGGTTCAGGATTACTCTGGAGATTTATCAGAGACGACAGATGTAGCTCTAAACCATTCATGTTCATTGTTGGATAGGATTTCTTTATATGAGTATGTCAGAAGTTGTTTATCCATTCATTTGTTGATTGATCTTTATGTTGCTGTAAGTCCAGGGAGAGGAAATCCCTGGGCAAAATATCTCTAAAAATCGAAATCAGTCAATGGGAGAAATAAAGTATAAATTCCATTTATTGCTTACAAAACTGCAGTGCGGGCCCTCCTCTCTTTCCTGCTCAAGAAGCAAAAAACCGGCCCTCCCCCTCACCTCCCAGGTACAGAGAAGCCCTCCTGGCCCAGGTAATTACCCACTGATATGGAGATGAACTTCTCTCCACCCCTGAGGAATGATGCAAATGCACTAAAGCTGTGCTTCTCTCCACCTCTAAACGCCTGTTGATATGCAGATGTACCAAAGCCAGGCAAGATATTCTGGAAATGTTACAATTTTACCTACAGTTGCCTTTTTTTTTTTTTGCTATAAAAACAATGCTTGTCGACACTGTGCTAAGTGAAAGGAGCCGGTCACCATTTAATGCTTGTATTGTATTCTTTTACATGAAATCTCTGGAATACAGGCAACTCCATAGAGACAGGAAGTAGATGAGTGGTTGCCAGGGGCAGGGGGAGGAAGCGGAATGGCACATGACTGTTAATAAGTATAGGGTTTCTTGTCAGGGTGATTAAAATGGCCTAGAATTAGATATGGTGTTGATATTTTCATAACTCTGTGGATACACTAAAAGCCACTGAGCTGTCCCTTAGGTGAATTATATGGTGGGCAGATTATATCTCAATAAATTTGGCTTTTAAGGAAAAAACAATGCTTTTCTAAATGTAATTGATGCCAGGGTTCTTGTTTGCAGAGTCGAAGAATGAACTTAGCAAACAGTCAGGTTGGAGAGCCAGGGAGACTTTTATTGAGAGATTAGTGAGAGGACAGAGAGCTCCTGGCTCGGACTAGGAGGGGACAAGAGAGCCCATAGTGGTGCGTTGTCTAAGGGTTTTATAGGCAGTTGAGGAGATTTGGGAACATTAAAAAAAGCTTAGGGGTGTGGGCTTGTTAAGTGGTCCCTGAATATTTAGAATTAACTTAACATAAGGAATTTTCTGCCTTGATTTCTCTCTGGGATACTGGTATCTTGGTCTGGGGCATATCAAAAGGCCGCCTGCCCAGCTCCCAGGTGGGTTGAGGTATTGTCTGTTTGCTGAAGAGTAAGTTAAGAATCTTACTTCTTAAACTTCCTGGGTGTTAAAATACAATCTTATCTTTAAGGTGGAATCCTTCCTGCCTTTTACTATGTTGTTTACAGCTAGGTCTGTGTGCTAAATTAGTTGCCCGGTTTGCAAAAACACCTCATTAGATCTGAAGGAGGAAAGACAGGGCCTTTTGCATGCTAAGGTGAATCTTACGCATGATTACCAATGATTAGCAGAATAAAAACATGTGCTACTCTTTATCTGGGGAATATTAACTGATCTCCCTGAAGAATGACCCTAGGGCTTTGACACAGAGTTTTGGTAGGGGGTTTCCTTGCATGTATTACATTGCTCTGACTGCAAATAACCTGCCTTGCTTTTTCCAGAGGCCCTCACCCTATTCTGTCTAAGCCCATGGTCCCTGTCTCATAATGTGGGGTCTTAGATTGTATCTTGGAACATAAAAAGGACATTCATGGAGAAATCATGAAATCTAAGCAAAGTCCATTGTCTACTTAATAGTGTCATACCAACATTAATTTCCTAGTACCAATAAATGGACCATCATTAAGTAAGAGGTTAATCTTAGGGGAAACTGGCAGGAAGTATACAAGAATTCTCCACATGAAATTGACACCTCTTCTGTAAATCTAAAATTATTCTGAAATTAAAAGTTTATTTTAAAAAAAAGCAGTGCTGCTGTGAATACCCACATGCATGTGTGCAACAGTCTGGCAGGTGCTCACCTGGGACTGGAAGTGCTAAGTCATAGGATATGGGTGCCTCCAACACTACCGGAAATACACCGCTCCCCACAGGACAGCAGCCTTTGTTCGCTTACACTGTGTCTCCGCGATGGCTCCCAGGTGGGGCTTGTTCTTTTCAAGCTGTAGGTTCCTTTGCACAGAAGGAACCTTTTCACACTGTATCTAACAGCCCCCTGTGGACAGACACTTAGGTCCTTTATGCGCACATACAAGTATACAGACCCAGGATCAAGCCTGCCAAGTAGAGCTGCAGGGTTAAAGAGTACCTTATGCATTTTGATATGTATTCGCAGGGGGCTGATAGCTGCCCCCTTTCACATGGTGGCGGGGTATGCCTGTCTCCACAGCAGTATTTTCTATGAGGGAGCTCATGCCCATTCTTTGCTGGATTCAAACAAGAACTCAACCATGTCCTATAGTTACATATTACTGCCTTATAAATGACTCCAAAACTTAGTGACCCAAAGCAGCAATAAACATTGATTATCTCACACTGCTTCTGAAGGTCAGGAATTTTGGAGCAGCTTAGCTGGGTGATTCTGATTCAGTAGCTCTCATGACATTTCAGTTAAGGTATTGGCTGGGATTTGCTGAGGATGGAGGATTGGTTTCCAAAGTGACAGACTCACATGGCTGTTGGCAAGGCGCCTCAGCTCCTCAGCATCTGACCTTTCTATAGGGCTGTTTGAGCTTCCTTAGGACAGCTGCTGGCTTCTCAGAGCAAAAATAAAGTGCTGAAGCAGGCAAGACTAGTGTGGCAGCCTCCTGATGTCATCATGAATACAGGTTATTTCTGATGCACCATTTTCAAAAGAGCTCTATATGGTGCCTCATAGTCCAAAATAGCTGGCAGAGCTCCAGCCATCACTCCCATAGTCCCAATAACAGAAAGGAAAAATAGGAGGAGAGGAGAGGTCTGTTCTAAAGTCGACTGTGGTGATGGTTGTGCAACTTGGCAAGTAGACTGAACACCACTGAACCATAAGCTAGATTTATGTGACTTGTGCTTTTATCTCAACAACGTTGTTTTTAAAGTCATGTGATGGGACAGGAAGTGATGCCTGCTACCAGAAAGAGATGAAGGGGTGGGATGCCAGGCTGGGGGTCCACAATGAGAAGGGTCAGCTGGAGGCAGGGGAGGATGCCTGTAGGCATCTGGGCACAAGTGTCCTGGAAAAGAGCAGAGCGAAGGCCCTGAGGCAGGACCCCACTGGGCCGGATGGGAGGAGGCAGCCTCAGGGGCCTTGTCAGGCCCTCAGTCCACCTCCCAGTGAGACAGAGCCACTCCAGAGGGCAGCCAAGGAGGGGCAGGGATTCACACTGAAACACCTTCAGGGGAGACAGGACAAGGAAGGAACCAGCTGGGAGGTGCCTTGTAACCCAGGCCAGAGGAGAGCCACCTAGACAGGACAGCAGTGGGGCAGGGGCTGAGCAGCCGGCTCAGGGACCTGCTGTCGCAATGGGTCCAGCAGGATTTTCTAGCAGAGCAGATGGAGGCGGGCAAGACAGAAGGGGTCAGAGTGGCTCCAAGGCTTCAGCAGGGCAACGGGAGGGACGGAATTGCCTTTCCTGAGACAGGGGCATTGCTTTTCCTGAGGTAGGGGTGGGCTTTGGGGCAACATCAGGGCCCAACGTGCATATGATAAACCAAAGTGCCTGTTAGACACACCTGAGGGGCGGCCGGACAACCTGCGGGACACCTCAGGGGCAAGCCCTGACTGGGAACACAAGCATTAGGGTCTAGCAACACTCAAGACCATGGACTGCATCATCCCCAAGTGTGGGCACTGGGAGAATGGCCAAGGGCAGAGCCCCAGGGCCCCGATGCTCAGAGTTCAGGGAGGAGAGGAGAAAGCCCCAAAGGGGTCCAAGAAGGGACAGCAGGCTACAGGGGGACAGAGGACCAGGGTCCCAGAGCCAGCCGTCAAGCACATTCCCAGGAGGTGGGCACAGCAGAAGCCGGGTGGGACGGAAGACTGGTGCGCCTGGGGCTGCAGCCCACAGAGCTCCTCGCGGCCGACATCGGGTAGCAGCGCGGTGGCAGTTGGCTAGGGCAGGCTGGAGAGGAAATGTGAGGCACAATGGCTGAAAGGTGCAGACAGCTTGAGCGGCCACAGTGGGATGAATGCACACACATCCACGTGCTGGGGGAGGGTTCTGCCGTAAGAAGGAAGAACCCCTTGAGGACCCTGGGCTGAGGGAAATGAGCCAGCCAGACACAGAAGGACAGATTCTGTGTGATTCTACTCCCAAACGCTGGAGCCGACAGGTCCATGGACACAGCGAGGGTGGGCGCCCGGCTGCAGAGGGCGCGGTTAGTGTTCAGCAGGGACAGAGTTGCTTCCATTTGGGGAGATGTTAGAGTGGTGGTGGGGATGGCTGCACAAGTGTAAGTGTGCCTAATGCCGCTGAGCTGTGTGCTCAGAAGGGTTACACTGGCAAACTATGTGTATTTTATCACACACACAAAAAAGTGTTGCAAGAGAAACAAAAGAAGAGGAAGAAGCCAGACTGAGAAGACTACAATCTAAGGCTCTATTTTGATGGGAGTGGACAGACTGCATCTATGTTGACAGAGGTCAGACCAGTGGCTGTCTGGGGCCAGGCCCAAGGGGCACAGACACTTCGTGGGGCGAGAAGTGATGCTCCATCCCAACCAGGGCAGTAGATACAATGGTACAGATGTTTGGCAAAATACATCCAACTGTACACTTCAAACAGTGCATTTTATGGTATGTAAGCTCCTCCCTTTTTAAAAGAACTATAGTAATTCAGTCCATGCAGATCTGGTGCATGACCGACATGGCCAATGATCGATTCTGATCAATGGAACAAAAAAGGAAAGTTCAGCAACAGACCCCAAATGTATGGAAACTTAATATACAACAAAGGTGACATTAAAAGTATGTAGAGAGGGACAAGGGGGGAAAAGGGGTATTACAATTAGCAGACGTAATGTTGGGGGGGCACGGGGAGGGCTGTACAACTCAGAGAAGACAAGTAGTGATTCTATAGTATCTCACTATGGTGATGGACAGTGAGTGTAATGGGGTTGGTGGGGGGGACCTGATGAAGGGGGTAGTTTAATAACCATAATGTTGCACATGTAATTGTAGATTAATGATACCAAAATAAATTATTTAAAAAAGTATGTAGAGAGAAGACACATTATTCTTCTCTATTTATCATTTATTCTAAACGGCATTGAGACAAATGGCTCTGGACTGTATCACAATTAATCCCAGAGAAATTAGAACAAAGTATTTGAGAATTTTTTAAAAATCTTAGAATAAAAAAGGCCTCCCAGGAAACCATAAAGAGAAAGATTAATGAAACCCCTCACCAGATTTTAAAAGTTCTTCAGGAAAAAAAAAATCCCACCATACACAAAGTAAAAAGAGAGAAAACTAGGAAAGGCTGAACAAGCATTATAAATAGCTCATTGAGAAATACAGATCGTCCCGAAACAAATGCAAAGATAATCACCCTCACTCATAGGTGGGAGGCAAATGAAAAATACGGGATCCCACTTCCATGACCGGCAGAGGGGTTTGAAAGCCAACACGGCACAGCACCGGCCCCAGGCTCTCCACGCCTGCAGGAGGTGGTGTGCTGGGCCTCCCCTCAGAGGCTGTGGTCTGTGCCCACCAAAGACCCCAGAACCAAGCCACAGAACCGGGCACACACAGCCAGGCAGAGTGGGGCTGCGGTTTGAACCCAAGCAGGTCGTCATTCCTGAAACCAAGCCCGGTCCTCTGATGACAGGTGCACCGATCCCACCGCCTGGAGAAGGTCAGGGGCCTCGCTGCTGAGAGCTCACCAGGGCGCAGAACTTTTGTTTGA
Organism: Phataginus tricuspis; assembly: GCA_029783875.1. Classification (NCBI taxonomy): domain Eukaryota; kingdom Metazoa; phylum Chordata; class Mammalia; order Pholidota; family Manidae; genus Phataginus; species Phataginus tricuspis. Next base: position 4,968,517 of record JAQQAC010006904.1, on the reverse strand, counting down.
AAAGACACACTTATCACATGCATATCGGCGGCTGACTTGGGTCACCAAACCAGCTGCAGGTCATTGATTAAGCCTGGGCACCTGGCATCGGCCTTGAGGGGGAGGGAAGAGAAGACAAAAGACCCTGTTCTCCAAATGCACAGACGGACTTCATGCCACACCGGCCTGATGACAGAGGGGTGTTAGTTTCCCGTGGCTGGAGTAACAAACCACGGAGACGTGTTATCCCACAGTTCTGTGGGTTACAAACCTAACGAGGGCTGACATCAGGGCAGGCATGGCCGAAGTTCATAGTGAGATCAGAGTCCATCCCTGGCCTCTTCCAGCTTCTCAAGGCGGCCGCTCCCTGTGGCTTGTGGCCCGTCCTCCTCCTGCAAAGCCAGAGGCTAGCAGTCCCCAAATGCCACCACGGACTCCCAGCCCTGCGCCTCCCTTGCCCACTGAAAGCCTCTGGGGTCACACTGGGCCTCCTGGGTGATCCAGGATCACCGCCCTATCGGAAAGGCAGTTGGCCAGCAGCCTCCACTCCACCTGTCAGCCTCCCTGCCCTTTGCCATGTATCCGAACACACTCGCAGGTTCCAGGGATTAAGATGTGGGGACCTTTGGGGGACCACTGTCCTGCCCACCAGGGTTATCAGGCTCCCACGCATCTCACTCACACCGCCAGCTTGGAGGTAGGGTTCCCCCATTTAACAGGATGTTTAATCGACACAAAGAATGACACACGTGATGTCTTCAGCTGGCTTATGTTGGTAGGAACTCTGCAGCATGTAGACAGCAGCCAAGCTGTCCGCTGGTTTTAGACACTAGCTGCATCTTTAGTACCATAACTGTGACTGGGCAGGAGGAGCCGCCGATGCCTCAGGCTGCTTTTTTTTTTTTATTAAGGCATCATTGATATACACTCTTATGCAGGTTTCACACGAGCAACATTGTGGTTACTACATTCACCCATATCATCAAGTTCCCCCCCCCATACCCCATTGCAGTCACTGTCCATCAGTGTAGTAAGATGCCACAGAGTCACTACTTGTCTTCTCTGTGCTACACTGCCTTCCACGTGACCCCCCTCCATTACGTGTGCTAATCATAATACCCTTATTCCCCTTGTCCCTCCCTTCCCACCCATCCTCCCCAGTCCCTTTCCCTTTGGTAACTGTTAATCCATTCTTGGGTTCTGTGAGTCTGCTGCTGTTTTGTTCCTTCAGTTTTTGCTTTGTTCTTATATTCCACAGATGAGTGAAATCATTTGATACTTGTCTTTCTACACCTGGCTTATTTCACTGAGCATAATACCCTCTAGCTCCATCCATGTTGTTGCAAATGGTAGGATTCGTTTTCTTCTTATGGCTGAATAATATTCCATTGTGTATATGTGCCACTTCTTCTTAATCCATTCATCTACTAATGGACACTTAGGTTGCTTCCATTTCTTGGCTATTGTAAATAGGGCTACAATAAACATAGGGGTGCATCTGTCTTTTTGAAACTGGGCTGCTGCATTCTTAGGGTAAATTCCTAGGAGTGGGATTCCTGGGTCAAATGGTATTCGTATTTTTAGTTTTTTGATGAACCTCCATGTTGCTTTCCACAATGGTTGAACTAGCTTACATTCCCACCAGTAGTGTGGGAGGGCTCCCCTTTCTCTGCATCCTCGGCAGCATTTGTTGTTATTTGTCTTTTGGATGTTGGCCATCCTCACTGGTGTGAGGTGATATCTCACTGTTGTTTTAATTTGCATTTCCCTGATGATTAGCGATGTGGAGCATCTTTTCATGTGTCTGTTGGCCATCTGAATTTCTTCTTTGGAGAAGTGTCTGTTCAGATACCCTGCCCATTTTTTCAATAGGTTTATGTGCTTTTTGGGTAGAGGCATGTGAGTTCTTAATATATTTTGGATGATAACCCCTTATCGGATATGTCGTTTAGGAAAATATATTCTCCCATACTGTAGGGTGACTTTTTGTTCTGCTGATGGTGTTCTTTGCTGTACAGAAGCTTTTTAGTTTGATGTAATCCCATTTATTTATTTTTGCTTTTGTTTTCCTTGCCTGAAGAGATGTGTACAGGAAAAAGTTGCTGATGTTTATATTCAAGAGATTTTTGCCTATGTTTTCTTCTATGAGTTTTATGCTTTCAAGACTTACATTCAGGTCTTTTATTCATTTCAAGTTTACTTTTGAATATGGCGTAAGAGAGTAATCCAGTTTCATTCTCTTACATGTAGCTGTCCAGTTTTGCCAACACCAGTTGTTGAAGGGGCTGTCATTTCCCCATTGTATATCCATGGCTCCTTTATCATATATTAGTTGGCCATATATGTATGGGTTTATATCTGGACTCTATTCTATTCCATTGGTCTATGGGTCTTTTCTTGTGCCAGTACCAAATTGTCTTGATTACTATGGCTTTGTAGTAGACCTTGAAGTTGGGAAGTGTAATCCTCCCTGCTTTATTCTTCCTTCTCAGGATTGCTTTGGCTATTCAGGGTCTTTTGTGGTTCCATATGAATTTTAGAACTATTTGTTCTAGTTTATTGAAGAATGCTGTTGGTATTTTGATAGAGATTGCATTGAATCTGTAGATTGCTTTAGGCAGGAGGGCCATTTTGACAATATTTATTCTTCCTATCCATGAGCATGGGATGATTTCTATTTATTGATGTCTTCTTTAATTTCTCTCATGAGTGTCTTGTAGTTTTCAGGGTATAGGTCTTTCACCTCTTTGGTTAGGTTTATTCCTAGGTATTTTCATTCTTTTTGATGCAATCGTAACTGGAATTGTTTTCCTGACTTCTCTTTCTGCTAGTTCATCGTTAGTGTATAGGGATGCAACAGATTTCTGTGTATTAATTTTGTATCCTGCAACTTTGCTGAATTCAGTTATTAATTCTAGTAGTTTTGGAGTGGATTCCTTAGGGTTTTTTATACACAATATCATGTCATCTGCAGTGACAGTTTGACTTCTTCCTTACTGATCTGGATGCCTTTTATTTCTCTGTGTTGTCTGACTGCCATGGCTAGGACCTCCAGTACTATGTTGAGTAAAAGTGGGGAGAGTGGGCATCCTTGTCTTGTTCCCGATCTTAAAGGAAAGGCTTTCAGCTTTTCACTGTTAAGTATTATGTTGGCTGTGCGTTTGTCATATATGGCCTTTATTATGTTGAGGTACTTGCCCTCTATACCCATTTTGTTGAGAGTTTTCATCATGAATGGATGTTGAACTTTGTTGAATGCTTTTTTAGCGACTATGGAGATGATCATGTGGTTTTTGTCCTTTTTGTTGATGTGGTGGATGCTGTTGATAGATTTTTGAATACTGTACCATTCTTCCATTCCTGGAATAAATCCCACTTGATCATAGTGTATGATCTTTTTAATGTATTTTTTAATTCAGTTTGTCAATATTTTGTTGAGTATTTTTGCATCTATGTTCATCAGGGATATTGGTCTGTAGTTTTCTTTTTTTGTGGTGTTTTTGCCTGGTTTTGGTATAGCCTGTGATGCTGGCTTCATAGAATGAGTTTGGAAGTATTCCCTCCTCTTCTACTTTCTGGAAAACTTTAAGGATGGGTATTAGGTCTCTAAATGTCTGATAAAATTTAGTGGTGAAGCTGTCTGGTTGGGGTTTTGTTCTTAGGTAATTTTTTGATTACCAATTCAACTTCATTCCTGGTAATTGGTCTGTTGTTATTTTCTGTTTCTTCCTGGGTCAGTCTTCGAAGTATTGTTCTAGAAAGTTGTCTATTTCTTTTAAGTTATTTAATCTGTTAGCATATAAAATTTCATAGTATTCTCTAATAATTCTTTGTATTTCTGTGGTGTCCATAGGGATTTTTCCTTTCTCATTTCTGATTCTGTTTATGTGTGTAGACTCTCTTTTTTTCTTGGTAAGTCTGGCTAGGGGTTTATCTGTTTTGTTTATTTTCTCGAAGAACCAGCTCTTGGTTTCATTAATTCTTTCTATTGTTTTATTCTTCTCAATTTTATTTATTTCTTCTCTGATCTTTATTATGTCCCTCCTTCTACTGACTTTGTGTCCCATTTGTTCTTCTTTTTCTAGTTTCATTACTTATGAGTTTAGACTGTTCATTTGCAGTTTGTTCTTCTTTCTTGAGGATTGCTATATACTTTCCTTTTAGAATTGCCCTTGCTGCATCCCACAGAAGTTGGGGTGTTAAGCTGTTGTTTTCATTTGTCTCCATATATTGCCTAATCTCTGTTTTAATTTGGTCATTGATCCATTGATTACTTAGGAGCACGTTGTTAAGCCTCCATGTGTTTGTGGGTTTCTCTGTTTTCTTTGCACCATTATTTCTAGTTTCATACCTTTGTGGTCTGAGAGGTTCGTTTGTACAATTTCCATCTTTTTTAATTTACTAAGGCTCTTTTTGTGGCCTAGTATGTGATCTGTTCTGGAAAACGTTCCATGTGCACTTGAGAAGAATGTGTATCCTGTTCCTTTTGGGTGTAGAGTTCTGTAGATGTCTGTTAGGTCCATCTGTTCTAGTGTGTTGTTCAGTGCCTCTGTCTCTTTATTTTCTGTCTGGTTGATCTGTCCTTTGGAGTGAGTGGTGTGTTGAAGTCCCCTAAAATGAATGCATTGCATTCTATTTCCTCTTTAATTCTGTTAGTATTTGTTTCACATATGCCGGCGCTCCTGGGTTGGGTGCATATATATTTATAATGGTTATATCCTCTTGTTGGACTGGCCCCTTTATCATTATGTAGTGTCCTTCTTTATCTCTTGCTACTTTCTTTGTTTTGAAGTCTATTTTGTCTGATACAAATACTGCAACTCCTGCTTTTTTCTCCCTATTGTTGTAGTATTGAATCTCCCTATTGTTGTACTATTGAATGTAGTATCTTTTTCTATCCCTTCACTTTTAGTCTGTGCACGTCTTTGGACTTGAAGTGAGTCTCTTGTAGGCAGCATATAGATGGGTCTTGCTTTTTTATCCATTCTGTAACTCTATGTCTTTTGATTGGTGCATTCAGTCCATTTACATTTAGGGTGATTATCGATAAATATGTACTTATTGCCATTGCAGGCTTTGAATTTGTGGTTACCAAAGATTCAAGGGTAGCTTCTTTACTCTCTAACAGTCTAACTTAACTCACTTATTATGCTATTACAAACACAATCTAAAGATTCTTTTTTTTTCTCACTTCTTTTTCTTCCTCCTCCACTCTTTATATGTTAGGTGTCATATTGTCCTCTTTGTGTATCCCTTGACTGACTTTGTGGGTGGCTGATTTAATTTTGCATTTGCATAGTAATTAATTGGTCTCCTTTCTTTACTGTGGTTTTGTTTTCTCTGGTGACAGCTATTTAGCCTTAGGAGCACTTCCATCTAGAGCAGTCCCTTTAAAATACACTGTAGAGATGGTTTGTGGGAGGTAAATTCCCTCAACTTTTGCTTATGTGGAAATTGTTTAATCTGTGCTTCAAATTTAAATGATAATCTTGCTGGGTAGAGTAACCTTGGTTTGAGGCCCTTCTGCTTCATTGCATTAAATATTATCATGCCACTCCCTTCTGTCCTGTAAGGTTTCTGCTGAGAAGTCTGATGCTAGTCAGATGGGTTTTCCTTTGTAGGTGATCTTTTTTCTCTCTCTAGCTGCCTTTAACACTCTGTCTTTATCTTTGACCTTTGCCATCTTAATTATTATATGTCTTGGTGGTGTCTTCCTTGGGTCCCTTGTGTTGGAAGATCTGTGCACTTCAATACCCTGAGTGCCTATTTCCTTCCCTAGACTTGGGATGTTTTCAGGAATTATTTCTTCAAAGACACTGTCTATCCCTTTTTCTCTTTCTTCTTCTTCTGGTATCCCTATAATGTGAATATCATTCCATTTGGATTGGTCAGAAAGTTGTCTTATTCTTTTATTCTTGAGATCCTTTTCTCCCTCTGTGCCTCAGCTTCCTTGTATTCCTGTTCTCTAATTTCTAATCCATTTACTGTCTCCCCTACCTCTTCTAGTCTGCTTTTAAATCCCTCCACTGTATGTTTCATTTCATATACTGTATTTTTCAAAGTTTCTATCTCTTTCTTGAATTTGTCCCTGAGATCTTGAATATTTTTCTGTAGCTCCATTAGCTTATGATTTTTCTTTTGAAATCTTTATCAGGAAGATTAGTGATTCCAGTTTTACTGAACCTTCTTTCTGGTGTTTGAGGCATTTGGAGTTGAACAAGGTTCTTCTGCCTTTTCATAATCCTCCAGAATAGTGTGGAATAGCTTTGTGTAGGTGGTGCCTCTAGTTCCCAGAAGCTCTGCTCTCCAGAGCTGCCCAGCACCTGGAGTGACGGTGGGGGTTGCAGGCAAGTGGTGCTGGTGCATGCCAGGACAAAAGAGCTCTTTCCTGCTTCCCAGATGCAGTACCTGCTTCCACTGCCACAGCCAGGTAGCCCAGTGTGCAGGGAGCAGCTTCTTGGATATGCCCTTGTACCTGAAGTAGGCTGGGCTGCCCTCCAGCTGGCCCGGGGGTGATGGCGGGGGCAGCATGCTTGAGAGCTGGTGCCAGCCAGGAGGAAGGAGCGGCAGGCTGCTTATCACAGTGGGGGGCCTTGGGGCTGTGTTGTCAGCCAGGGAAATGGAGCGCCTGAAGCTCCCGCAAGTTCCCAACCTGCTGGGCTGAGTGCACCAGGACGATTTTGTCCACCTGTCCTTTCTCCTGAGCAGAAGCTCTGTGTAATCCTTGCCCCTTTAGCAACCCTCTCACTGTTGGGAAGTCTTTCAAAGCGCCCACCTTTCTTTTGTCCCAGAGTGGCTTGTTGTGGGTACCTGTTTTCCACAAGTGGCTGGAATCTCAGTCTCTCCAAGTATTCCACCTGTCTCTGCTTTCCAACCCCTGTCATCTCCAGAGCACCATGCAATGTGGATTCATGCTCCCGGAGTAGATCCTCCAGGGCTGGGTGTTCAGCAGTCCTAGGCCTCCACTCCCTCCCTGCTCCATTTCTCTTCCTCCTGCTGATGAGCTCGGGTGTGGGGAGGGCTTGGGTCCTGCCAGATCGCAGCTTTGTTGCTTTACCCTTTTCCATGAGATCTCTTTTCTCCAGATGTAAGTAGTCTGGTGCAGTCTTCCTGCTGGTCACTCTTTTAGGATTAGTTGTATTTGCTGTATTTTCATATTATATGTGGTTTGGGGAGGAGATGTCTGCCTCACTTCTTATGCCATCTTTTTCTGGTCTCCCCTCAGGCTGCTTTTATTTGCCTGTCTTCCTTCACTGGGGCCTTCTTCACAGGCATGATCAAGATAGCAGGGCTATCTTCCCAGGGAGAAGGAACGGGCCAGGAGAAAGAGCCAAAGGGATAATGGAGAAACAACAAACAAACCCCAAATACAGAATTTAAAACCTGGAGCTGAGGTAATACGATCAGGGTGTCCTCATGTTTTGGAGAGGATACGTTCCTAAAATGTATTGCTATATCTTACCATGAGGATATATAAAATCTGTCTAAGGTGCACCCTGGCAGCGGGTTTCAGACTCAAGAACGGAGAATTTTAATCCTCATTTTCAGATGGAGAAACTATAGTGACACCTCCCTGGCAGTGCCAAGCAGCAAACACGTGTATGCTCCACATCCCAGAGTCGTGGTGAGTTGAGTTTAGAAAGGAAGATGGGTAAGGCGAAGGTAGGGTGCCTGCAGGCTACAGGCCACCCGGTATGCATGGTTGTCAATAGGACACACAGGCACGGCGGCCAACATGGGGTCATTCCTGCTGAGCCACACCCTCGTCCCCACCCAGGTCACAGGCAGGGCCAAACTGGGCAAACGCTGGGCCAGTGGGACCCTTTTTCCGTATCACACCCTGTGTCTCCACCCCTTCCTGGAGAAACCTCATCTGCAGGAGGCTGAACATCAGTTACCTGGTAGGCAGTCCCCTGCCACCCTGTAACCCATGCAGGGCTGGCCTGACCTCCAGCACTGGAGCCTCCTGCTGGGCCCCCGCACCTCAATGATGGGACGTGTGCCACATGGTCATAGGAGGAGTGGAGCCACGCCCAGGCTTGGATCCTGTGACCAGAGCTGATAAAGGGGCTACTACCAAGCTGGGGGCAGGTGCAGAGACAGCACAGGAAGGGTGCAGTGTCCAGGGACACTGGGGGTGTTACCCTGAGGTTAAGGGCCTTGAGGGAGCAAGCCACCATAGCCAGAAGGCTGTGTTGGGGGGCCTGGCAGGCAGAGGATGAACCAAGGGAACCCACCCAGGGAACCCAGGCCCTGCTTCCAGCTCCTGGTGGCGATCCCATGGAGCCATCAGGAAGCTCCTGGCAGATCTGGGGAAGGCAAGGTCATGGCGAGCCCTGGAGAAGCAGACTAAGGGATGGAGGCCTAGCCAGTGCTGACTTCCCCATTCCTGAGTTTCAAGGGGAGTGTGCCACTACAACCCTGGCTGAGCCCTGGGTTATTCGCTGGGGACTGTCCTTCAGTTTAGCTTGAAAACAAAGGGCCACTCCCTTGACTGCCCGCCTGAGGGTCTAGGCAGGACCCCAGACCCCAGCCAAAGCCAGGCTGGCAGAGAGGGCTGGAGGCTGCTGTGGGACACAGCTTGCCTGGCAGGGTGGAAGGGTGCAAGGGCCCCTGGAGGCTGAGGAGACAGCAGCCACTGGGCCTGATGGACACCAGTCAGGGGAGTGTGAGGACCTGCCAAGATCTGGAAGACAAAGTGGCCGTGGTGGATTTGGGGCCCTGGACCTGTCTCTCCAACCACCTGAGGCGGCAGGGGTGACTCCCTGCTCCTGTTGGTAGGAAGAATATACAGATCTGGAATGTCTGTGACCTGCATCACCCCCATTTCTTGGAGGGAAGGTGAAAGCAGCTTCTTCAGAAGTCTCAACACTCTTGCTCTGCCACACGAGCTGCACAAGGAGACACTTGCCTTTCACCTTGGAAACTGGGAAGCTGGGTCTGTGGACAGCACACGCCCCACTCACCTGCCACCATGGTGGGGACTTCCCAACAGAAACATGCATTACCAGGCATGGCGCGACCGCTCTGCAGGGCATCACGTCGCATGTGTCCCACCCCTCCCCACCCACCGTGCACGCTAACCCTGCAGCAGAGCTCAGGGCAGGTGCAGGAGCCCAGCAGTCCGGAGCCTCCGAGCCCACCAACCCCCTCTCCCCTCAGCGCCATTTCCTTTGGAGGTTGACTGACTGCACCCCAAAGGATGATGGAGCCTTTAGCTACACCAGAGACACCTCGGGGTTTGTTCTGAGAACTCTCATTCAGAAATGATTTCTAAACAGAACATTTTCTATTTTGATTGGAATCCTTGTCCAAAAACTTGGCAATACAGGTAAATACATTTCCCCTCATAAAAAGGGCCTTCAGACTTCCGGGAAGATGGCGACGTGAACAGACCAGCAGAAAAATTCCTCCCAACATTATATTTATTCACGAAAACACAGCAAATACAACTATTCCTAAAAGAGAGACCAGAATACACAGGAAAGCGCACAGCGTGCAGGTACACCTGACAGAGGACTCGGCACCTGGTGAGGCAGGTAAGATACGGAGCCGCAATCCGGCGGGACCCCAGCGCTCCCCCACCCCAGCACACCGGCGGGAGGAGAGGATTCAGAGTCAGGAGGGAGTGGAAGTCTGCGCCGGGAGCGCCGACACACAGCGTACAGTGTAGCGGAGACTGCAGAGACAGAGGACGCAGGGTCTCAGCGGGGAATGCGCCAGTTCTCTGCCGCAGGCTCCGGGAAGGAAAAAAAAGGGAAGAAAAGCACGCGCTTTTTCTCAGCAGTCTTAAAGAGACAGGAGCCCAGCGGAGGGGCTGGATTGCCCCGGCACACTGAGTACAGCAGGCTGGGAGTCCTGGGGAGCTTTGGACCCCTTAGCTGGCGACTGGGAAAGGGTGGCCACACTTAAGACCCTCACAAAGATCAACAGCCTCCCATTCGTACCCACCCCGGCCAGAGCTATGAACAGCCTTGCAGAGCGGCGCGGCCACGGCTCTGGAATGGTGGAGCAACAGTGCCACCTACAGCATTCCCACAGAACCCACTCCCAGTGGGCGTTTTATTTTCTTTAGTTGTTTTTTTCTTCCCTTTCTTTTTTTTATCTTTCCCTTTTTTTCTATTATTGTTATTTTTTCTTTTCTTTTCTTTTTTCCTTTTTAAAGTCATAAACAGCCCAGCTGACATACGTGGCAACTACCAGCAACCAATTCTATAGCCATGAAAAGACAAAGGAATATGATACAGACAAACCTTCAGACCCAGACAACCCAGAGAGGGAACCTCAAGGGATGGACACACACAGTCTTCCTGAAAAAGAATTCAGAAAAAAAGTCATAGCCATGCTGACGGATCTACAGAGAAATGTGCAAGAGCTAAGGGAGGAAGTGAGGGAAGTGAGGAAAGAATATGCAGAAATGAGACAAGCCATCGACGGGCTTAACAGCAGACTGGATGAAGTCTCAGAATCTATTAATGGATTAGAAAATAGAGAACAGGAATACAGAGAAGCTGAGGCAGAGAGAGATCAAAGGATCTCTAGGAATGAAAGAATATTAAGAGAACTATGTGACCAATCCAAACGGAACAATATTCGCATTATAGGAGTACCAGAGGAAGAAGACAGAGAAAAAAGGATAGAAAGTGTCTTTGAAGAAATAATTGCTGAAAACTTTCCCACGCTGGGGAAGGAAATAGTCTCGCAGTCCACGGAAGCCCACAGATCTCCCAACACAAGGGACCCAAGGAAGACAACACCAAGACATATAATAATTAAAATGGCAAAGATCAAAGATAAAGACAGAGTATTAAAGGCAGCTAGAGAGAGAAAAAAGATCACCTACAAAGGAAAACCCATCAGACTATCATCAGACTTCTCAACAGAAACCTTACAGGCCAGAAGAGAATGGCATGATATATTTAACGTAATAAAACAGAAGGGCCTCGAACCAAGAATATTGTAGCCAGCACAATTATCATTTAAGTATGATGGAGGGATTAAACAATTTCCAGACAAACGAAAGTTGAAAGAGTTTGCCTCTCATAAACCACCACTACAGGATATCTTAAATGGACTGCTCTAGAGGGAAGCACCCCTAAGGCTAAAAAGATGTCACCAGAGAAAATAAAATCATAGCAAGGAAAGCAGACCATCCAAATACTAACTAAACGCAAAGAATAAAACACCCAATATATAAAAAATGGAAGAGAAAGAATAAGAAGGGAGAAATAAAGAAACATCAGACGGCGTTCACAATAAATTAACAAGAAAGTTAAGTTAGATTCTTAGATAGTAAAGAAGTAACCCTTGAACCTTTGGTAACCACGAATCTAAAGCTGGCAATGGCAATAACTAAGTATATATCAATAATCACCCTAAATGTAAATGGACTGAATGCACCAATCAAAAGACACAGAGTAACAGAGTGGATAAAAACGCAAGACCCATCTATATGCTGCTTACAAGAGACTCAACTCAAACCCAAAGATATACACAGACTAAAAGTGAAGGGATGGAAAAAGCTATTTCATGCAAACAACAAAGAGAAAAAAGCAGGTGTTGCAGTACTTGTATCAGAAAAAATAGACTTCAAAACGAAAAAAGTAGCAAGAGATAAAGAAGGACATTACATAATGATAAAGGGGTCAGTCCAACAAGAAGATATAACCATTATAAACATACATGCACCCAACACAGGAGCGCCAACATATGTGAAACAAATACTAACAGAATTGAAGGAGGAAATAGACAACAATGCATTCATTTTAGGAGACTTCAACACATCACTCACTCCAAAGGATAGATCAACCAGACAGAGAATAAGTAAAGACACAGAGGCACTGAACAGCACACTAGAACAGATGGACCTAACAGATATCTACAGAACTCTGCACCCAAAAGCAGCAGGATACACATTCTTCTCAAGTGCACATGGAACATTTTCCAGAATAGACCACATGCTAGGCCACAAAAAGAACCTCAGTAATTTCAAAAATATTGAAATCCTACCAACCAACTTCTCAGATCACAAAAGTATAAAACTAGAAATAAATTTTAGAAAGAAATCAAAAAGGCTCACAAATACATGGAGACTTAACAACATTCTCCTAATGAATCAATGGATTAACGACCAAATCAAAACAGAAATCAAATATATGGAGACTAATGACAACAACAACACAAAGCCACAACTTCTGTGGGACGCAGCAAAGGCAGTTCTAAGAGGAAAGTATATTGCAATCCAGGCCTATTTAAAGAAGGAAGAGCATCCTCAAATGAACAGTCTAAAGACACAATTATTGAAATTGGAAAAAGAAGAACAAAGGAGGCTCAAAGTCACCAGAAGGAGGGACATAATAAAGATCAGAGAAGAAATAAATAAAATTGAAAAGAATAAAACAATACAAAAAAATCAATGAAACCAAGAGCTGGTTCTTTGAAAAAATAAACAAAATAGATAAACCCCTAACCAGACTCATTAAGAGAAAAAGAGAATCTACACACATAAACAGAATCATAAATGAGAAAGGAAAAATCACGACGGACCCCACAGAAATACAAATAATTATAAGAGAATATTATTAGCATTTGTATGCGAACAAGCTGCAAAACCTAGAAGAAATGGATAACTTCTTAGAAAAATACAGCCTTCCAAGACTGACCAAGCAAGAAACAGAAAAACTAAACAGACCAATCACCAGCAACGAAATTGAATCGGTAATCAAAAAACTACCCAAGAACAAAACCCCCGGACCTGATGGAATCACCTCTGAATTCTACCAGACATATAGAAAAGAAATAACACCCATTCTCCTTAAAGTTTTCCAAAAAATAGAAGAGGAAGGAATACTTCCAAAGTCTTTCTATGAAGCCAGCATCGCTCTAATATCAAAACCGGGCAAAGACTTCACCAAAAAAGAAAATTACAGGCCAATATCCCTGATGAACGTAGATGCAAAAATACTCAACAAAATATTAGCAAACCAAATTCAAAAATACATCAAGAGGATCATACACCATGATCAAGTGGGATTCATCCCAGGGTTGCAAGGATGGTACAACATTTGAAAATCCATCAACATCATCCACCACATCAACAAAAAGAACAAAAACCACATGATCATCTCCATAGATGCTGAAAAAGCATTTGACAAAATTCAGCATCCATTCATGATTAAAACTCTCAACAAAATGGGTATAGATGGCAAGTACCTCAACATCATAAAGGCTATGTATGACAAACCCACAGCTAACATCATACTTAACAGCGAGAAGGTGAAAGCTTTTCATCTAAGATCGGGAACAAGACAGGGATGCCCACTCTCTCCACTGTTATTCAACATAGTACTGGAGGTCTTAGCCACGGCAATCAGACAAAACAACAAAATACAAGGCATCCAGATGGGTAAAGAAGTCAAATTGTCACTATTTGCAGATGACATGATACTGTACATAAAAAACCCTAAAGACTCCACTCCAAAACTAGTAGAACTAATATCTGAATTCAACAAAGTTGCAGGATACAAAATTAACACACAGAAATCTGTTGCTTTCCTATACACTAATGATGAACTAACAGAAAGAGAAATCAGAAAAACAATTCCATTCACAATTGCATCAAAAAGAATAAAATACCTAGGAATAAACCTAACCAAGGAAGTGAAAGACCTGTACTCTGAAAACTATAAGACACTCCTAGGAGAAATTAAAGAGGACACTAACAAATGGAAATGCATCCCATGCTCTTGGCTAGGAAGAATAAATATTGTCAAAATGGCTATACTACCTAAAGTAATCTACAGATTCAACGCAATACCTATCAAACTACCAACAGCTTTCTTCAATGAACTGGAACAAATAACTCTAAAATTCATATGGAACCAGAAAAGACCCTGAATAGCCAAAACAATCCTGAAAAGGAGGAATCAACCAGGGGGAATGATGCTCCCCGACTTCAAACTCTACTACAAAGCCACAGTAATCAAGACAATTTGGTAGTGGCACAAAAACAGACTCACAGACCAGTGGAACAGAATAGAAAATCCAAACATTAACCCAAACATATACAGTCAACTATTATTTGATAAAGGAGCCTTGGATATACAATGGGGAGATGACAGTCTCTTCAGCAGCTGGTGTTGGAAAAACTGGACAGCTACATGGAAGAGAATGAAACTGGACTACTGTCTAGCCCCATACACAAAGGTAAACTCAAGGTGGATCAAAGACCAGAATGTAAGTCATGAACCCATAAAACTCTTAGAAAAAAACATAGGCAAAAATCTCTTGGACATAAACATGAGTGACTTCTTCATGAACATATCTCCCCGAGCAAGGGAAACAAAAGCAAAAATGAACAAGTGGGAGTATATCAAGCTGAAAATCTTCTGTACAGCAAAGGACACCATCAGTAGAACAAAAAGACATCCTACAGTATGGGAGAATATATTCATAAATGATGCATCTGATAAGCAGTTGACATCCAAAATATATAAAGAACTCACGCACTTTAACAAACAAAAAGCAAATAATCCAATTAAGAAATGGGCAGAGGAGATGAATAGACACTTCTCTAAAGAAGAAATTCAGATGGCCAACAGGCACATGAAAAGATGCTCCACATCGCTAATCATCAGAGAAATGCAGATTAAAACCACAATGAGATATCACCTCACACCAGCAAGGATGGCCAACATCCAAAACACAAACAACAACAAATGTTGGCGAGGATGTGGAGAAAAGGGAACCCTCCTACACTGCTTGGTGGGAATGCAAATTAGTTCATCCATTGTGGAAAGCAGTATGGAGGTTCCTCAAAAAACTCAAAATAGAAATACCATTTGACCCAGGAATCCCACTCCTAGGAATTTACCCTAAGAATGCAGCAGCCCAGTTTCAAAAAGACAGATGCACCCCTATGTTTTTTGCAGCGCTATTTACAATAGCCAAAAAATGGAAGCAACCTAAGTGTCCATCAGTAGATAATGGATTAAGAAGATGTGGTACATATACACAATGGAGTATTACTCAGCCATAAGAAGAAAACAAATCCTACCATTTGCAACAACATGGATGGAGTTAGAGGGTATGCTCAGTGAAATAAACAAGTATCAAATGATTTCACTCACATGTGGAGTATAAGAGCAAAGAAAAAACTGAAGGAACAAAACAGCAGCAGACTCACAGAACCCAAGAACGGACTAATAGTTACCAAAGGGAAAGGGACTGGGGAAAACGGGTGGGAAGGGAGGGATAAGAGGGTAAAAGGGGTATTACGATTAGCAGATGTAATGTTGGGGGGGCATGGGGAGGGCTGTACAACTCAGAGAAGACAAGTAGTGACTCTTTAGCATCTCACTACGCTGATGGACAGTGACTGTAATGGGGTTGGTGGGGGGGACCTGATGAAGGGGGTAGTTTAATTACCATAATATTGCACACGTAACTGAAGGTTAATGATACCAAAATAAGTTGTAAATAAAAAAAAAAGGGGGCGGGCCTTTAACGAGCCCGCCCCTTTAAAGGGCCTCTTCAGGTGGTCCAGAGCTGAGGAATGGAAGGTGTGCCCCACTGGACCAGGGCCAAGCGGTGTCTTCCCTGTAAAACAAAGTGACCAAACACCAAAGAGAACCAGCAGCAAGTGGATCAAAAAAGGTTTATTTTGAATATTTAATTAAAAAAATCATACCTATGAGGTGTGCTACAGAAATTTAGATACAATAATTGCATATAAAACCCGACCTAATTGTGGTAAAGCAAGGATCCCGCAGAGATGCACTTCAGGGAAGAGGGCCCGTCCATCGTCATGAATGTCCCAAACACCCAAGGCCGTGCCACGTGCTCGCTTAGACACTGCCCCTTGCGGTGGGCAGGCGTCGCCGGGCTCCTGGTCTCTCTGGAAGGCAACGCACCCCACGCAGCCTCCACGGGGGCATCTGGGTCAGAGCCCTCCCTCCTGTTCACTTCATATTGGTAGCCAAGTCAGTCAATCAAATGTTACTGTCCTTTGACATATTTTGGCAAAAAGCGCATGACTCTCGATGGGAAAAACATTTTAGGCAGTCTGCGACAGAGAAGGCACCTGCCCTCCCACAGGACAAACAGCTGGACTGCGCAGGCCTGGGCAGGGCGGGCAATCTGTAAGGACACTGAGTGCTCGGGGCAGGACGAGGGCACAGCGTCGGGGCAGATGAGGCAGCGGCATGGGAGAGGGACCGCGTCTTTGGGAAAACTTGTCAAATGCCACGAACGCAAGGCTGCCCCACATGATGCTAGAGCTACCGAACTCTAGCCATTTCTGAATCTGACTTTCCATCAGGCCCTCCCCCTTCCTCCAAACAGAGGCCTTGGGACAGTGACCTCAGCCCAGTGCCCCCACACCCTCCAAACGGCCCACAAAGGAGGGGGCTGATCATGGGGTCCTGACTGCTGACAGTGGAGCAAGGACAACACGCCAAGAGAACTACAGGTCCCTGAAGTGGCTCAGCATGACATCAATTTGGCAAGAAAGGAAATACCTTAAATGCATAAAAATAATTACCCAAGTCCTCCTAAGGAACATGACCACAATATATTAGCAAATTCTGTGGCATAAACATTTCCCAGGCATGAGCAGAAGCTTAAATGTAAAGCAGGATGTATGGCCCTGGGCCTGAGCAGGCACGGAAGGCAGCAGGTGGGGCGGGGCCGGAGCTACTGCCGCAGCTCCACGTAGTTGGCCGGGAAGAGCCCGTACCTGCCCTTGCAGAGCCCGCGCCACCAGCCATCATCGATCATTTCAATGTTAGTGATGATGTCATCAGGGTCGAAGGAGATTTCGTCATCGCCCGCTGGAAGAGGGCACACAAAGGGGGATGGTGAAAC
The DNA here is from genome assembly GCA_029783875.1 of Phataginus tricuspis. Lineage (NCBI taxonomy): Eukaryota > Metazoa > Chordata > Mammalia > Pholidota > Manidae > Phataginus > Phataginus tricuspis. The sequence continues at coordinate 4,951,675 of JAQQAC010006904.1, read as the reverse complement.
TCCAGGCCTCCCACCGGCTGCACGAGCACAGGCTCGGGATGCAGCAGGGCCCTCACATCAGCCACCCGCTTCGTGACCTGGCTGCAGCCCTGCCTGCCTGTTGTCCCTGAGGACCTGGGGGTGCGGAGATGGGCCAGCGAGTGAGCGGTCAGGGCCCTAAGGCACACGTGCAGGCTCCTCCCAGCAGAGAGGGAACTTAAACGGGGAGGACTGAAGGCAGTCGTGGAGATGGCAGGACTGGGAGGTGCTAGGGTAACTCACCATGCTCTAGAACTTATCCAGACACCAGAGTCTCACTGCAGCACACACACGGGCATATATGTGTGCGTGTGTAGGCAGATGGGTGGGGGGAAGCTCTCCCCTTGGCCGAAGGCCAACCACCATGACTGGAGGGGACTGGAGAGAGACACAGGGACCTGGGTCCCAGGACAGGATCCCAGAGAAGACCAGCATTCAGACGCCACAGGGTCTCCATACTGGCTTCTACACCGGACAGTGTGCTTTTAACGGAGCGGCACACCCAGTTTTAGTGAATTCATACGGGTACTTAGGGGCACGGCACACCCCTGTAGTGCAGCTGTAGACCTCAAATGCTGAGAGATTAAACGGGGTGTGCACATGGGTGTATATGTGTGTATGCATGTATGTATGTACAGAGAGAGAAATTCTCTAACTTTGAAACTGTTTCAAAATAAACTATAAATTATAAGTTTAAATATATATAAATAAATAATGTATAAAATATATTTGAAATACACCACTTAACATGTAACTATAAAATAAGTAAATAACTTCTCTGTACTCTAGTGACACTCTGAAGTCAGATTCCCGAGGGAGGAGGTCCTGGGGAAGCAGAGTGGGAGCCCCTGGTCGCCCCCCACGTCCGCACGCTGTGGGCTTCTCACCGGCCTGGTAGTCATAGAGGGCTATGGCTGTGATCCCAAGGTCATTTTCATACTCATCATAGGTGTTTTCCTCTAAAAACAAACCAAGATAAGGTGAGCAATAACCAACGTTCCACAAACACCCTCAGCTTCACCTGCTGTTGGACGCCCTCCCTAAGGCTGGGACGCTGCCAGAGCACGGGGGGCTCACGGGGCCGAGCTCTAGGACACCAGCGCCTTTTGTCACCAACAGGACTCCAGCTTTCTGGGGACAAGCCCAATCCCCAGCTCTGACCCCACCGGTACATGCAATTATCTCGACAGGTTTCACGACAGCTTTCACAGTGAGATTTCCTGATGGGCTTCACAGGACGACTTCTTAAATTTTAAAAACTTAGCACTTTCAGGAAGTGTCATATTCTAAGTGAACGGCCAGAGGGAGACAGCAGATCACACACCTCTCGTCACGCTTGGGGAAGTAAAAGTTCTGCCCTAATGTTCTGACACTAGTTTTCGTATGACTCCACGTGGGTGAGAGGTTTATGTTAGATCTGTCCTAATATATTAAAGGAAACCTCGTCTTTAAAAATGAGAGACCTGCTTTAGCGTTCATCCAACTGAAATATCTGTATCATTTCCCAAGTTTATGGAAGTCATCTTTAGGACCTCAAGACCCCCTGGCTTCCTGGAGCTTGGCTCTCTGTGTCTGGGAACACCCACAGGCTTCTACTTGGGGGAGAAAACAGAAGCCCCTTCCTTCATGCCCGCCCCTGCCCAGCAGCCCCAGCACCAGCAGGGACCTTCCCGGAGGCCCCACGGGGGGCCATGCCAAGCCCCGTATGGTCTAGAGCTGCTCCAGCAGGGGGATGAATACCCTGCTGACATAGGTGAGTGGGCAGGATGGTCAATGGGGACACAGATGCACAGAGGGACAGGGGCTGAGGGGAATTTCACAGGGGACCCCTGTACCTGCTGGATAGTGGCCCGGGGTGTCTGTGCCTTCATGGACGGACTCCAGAGCGTGGGCCAGGCCCTGCTGGCTGCTGGCCTCCTGGGGATTGCTGGCCTCCACGCTGTACACAGGCTCAGGCTCGGGCTCGCTCACCGGGCCTCCACGGTTTGGCTCGGCCCCGAACAGCACCAAGTCCTGGGGAAGAGACAAGGAGATGCTCAAGTGGCCCGTGCTGGGTCACTGGCACATGGACGACTTTCCAGTCCCAGCAGGACTGAGGACGCAGACATGGGGATCAGGAGGCAATGCCCGCTAACGTTCTGAGAATGCCGGGGTCCTGCTGCGGTGAGGCAGCATTAGGAGGACCACATGCCAGTTCCTCGTGACCGACCCCATCCTCCCACCCAACACCCCGAGCCCCGGGGTAACTAAGCCACACGGCCTACCCAGAAAGGCACACCCGCCCGCGCTGCTGCAGCTGACACCCTGGGTCAGGTCTGACTGATTTCAGGCCCAGACCTCCAAAGGCCACCCAAAACCCCCGAGGACCAGCCCGCCCTCCCACACCTGACAGTGGCTTCATCTCACCTGTCCCACTGCCCGGAGTAGCCAAACCCAAGGCTGTGGGGCTGGAACAGCCCAACCCTCTGCCCCAGCCAATGGGTCACACGCAAGGGAGCTAGGAGGAAATCCACACAGCCGCCTGCCAGCCCCACTCCGTCTCAAGCCCGGCTCTGCCTGCCAGTCCCGCTCTGCTCTGTCTCAAGCCCTCAGGAAAGTTCTCAACTCTGTGCCATCACCTGTGGCTTTAACGGGTGCTTCCACCAAGGCCCACCTGAAGGCACCCTGGGGGTCACAGAAGGAAAGGCACACATGGGGAAGCTCTAGGAAGAGCCACTGGTCAGGCGTGAGCTTTGATGGGAAGCGAGCAGCACACATGGGTGCCCTGGGAAGCCATGAGGAGGAAGGCCACCTCTGCATCGGGCACCAGAGCCACTCAGAGATCACACCACAAGGCCCAGGGTCCTTTGGGCAGCTTTCCCCAGACACGAGGGGAATGGACTAGAGAGTAAGAGGCCAGGTCACGGGGTGGGGTGCCCTATGCTCTGGCGCTGGCGCCTGTGGGCCCCACATCACGTGGTACGGCTGCTGATCACAGGGCCCACCTCCTCTCCCCCCTAAGGACAGCACGGCATTCTTCTCGAGGAACAACTTCTCAGTAGGACACGATGACAGGAATGGCTCAAAGCCCCTCTTCACACTGTATTACGAGCTTCAAGGCCACATATGCAACACTGCCCAGGGGTCTGGAAGGACATGGCTGCCACGTAAAAGGAGTAGTAGCTCGAGGAGGGGGCCCTGTGGGGATGTGGCCGTGAACCCGCCCTGAGGCCCAGGCCTGCAGCTCCCCCAATTTTATGGGTTACCTTTACACCTCAGCTGAGTGAGTCAAGTTAGTATTTTTGTCCCTTGCAACTCAGTGGCCCGACTGCTGATACCCGGGTGAGAGAAGATGGGTGTGGGGACCGGGACAGTGGCCGAGGGGGTGGGACTCGAGCTTCCACCAGGCACAGTCATGGATGGTGCTGGCTGAGCGCTCATGACGGGAAGGTGCAGGGCCATGCAGGGGTCCACAGAGACCCCACAGTGAAGCAGGGACAGGTGAGGCAGCAGCTCAGGGACCAGGAGGGGACAGCGGCCAGTCCCCTGGATGTGGACAGAAAGCAGCATTTGGGGGACCAGTGAAGTACCACCAAGAGATTGGCAGCCTGGTGCCAGGGTATGGACTTCTAGAGGGAAGGGCGGTCAGTGCCGCATGCAGCACAGGAAGTGACATAGGACCTGAGAGTGTCAGGAGCCCTCACCAGGGGCACTGGGCTGGGTGAGGAAGGGAGACTCGTCCCGGAAGCCCAGTGGGGCAGGCTGTGCACCACAGGCTGCCCAGTACTCAGGAAGGCTACTCCCCAGGCCGCCGTCTCTGGACGGCCACCAAGCAGAGTGGTGAGGGGTCTCCTCTACATTTACGGTGCAGAGAAGGGAAGGCTGTCTCCGCATCAGAGACTCGTTTGCAAACTGAGTGAAAACACCAACCTCATACACAGAGCCTGAAGGCGGCTGCTCCCGGGCTGGCGGGGGCGTGGGGGACGCAGGGGCGGGTTGCTCTGGGGCTCTGGCTTGCTCCTGTAACTGAAAGACAAGCAGCGATCAGAATGTCACCAGGTCACCCCAGACTGCGCGGCTGCCTCAAGGACACCCGGATTTCAGAGAAAGGTCGTACTCAGGCTGGAAGCACTCTCTGCCAGAAGAACGAGCAGGAATACCAAGTGTGGAGTCCAAGACCCTGTGAGGTTTAAGGGCAAGTCTGCTTTGAAGTGAAGGTGGTACAGTCAGACTGTTGTCAGCAGGGGCCCATAGCACCCCGCTGCCACCTGGGAACCACACCGCCACTCGCAGCACTAAGGAGACAGAACTTTGGTCACAGCCACTCCATCTCGCCCATGTCCAACCCTGCTGCTGACAGGATTTGGGGCTCTGGCCAATGTTGTTCATGGTGAGACTTTGGGGACCTTACAGTGGGTCAGTGTATTTTGTGAGTAGGGAGGACATGAATCTTTGCAGCCAGTGGGTGAACCGTGGTAGACAGAATGGCCCCTCCAAGAGGCTGATGTCCCCATCCTCAGATCCCCGGAATGAGTGACCTTGCAAAGGGCAAAGGGGCGGAGATGTTTTGGGAAGAAATGAAGGACCTGCAGCAAAGTTGCGGGATATAAAATTAATACACAGAAGTCTGCTGCTTTCCTGTACACTAACGATGAACTAGCAGAAAGAGAAACCAGGAAAACAATTCCATTCACAATTGCATCAAAAAAAAAAAAATACCTAGGAATAAACCTAACCAAGGAAGTGAAAGACCTATACTCTGAAAACTATAAGACACTCATGAGAGAAATTAAAGAAGATACCAATAAATGGAAATTCATCCCATGCTCTTGGGCAGGAAGAATTAACATCGTCAAAATGGCTATCCTACCTAAAGCAATCTTCAGATTCAATACAATCCCTATCAAAATATCAACAGCATTCTTCAACGAACTGGAGCAAATAGTTCTAAAATTCATATGGAACCACAAAAGACGCTGAATAGCTAAAGCACTTCTGAGAAGGAAGAAAAAAGCAGGGGGGATCTCGCTTCCCAACTTCAAGCTCTACTACAAAGCCACAGTAATCAAGACAATTTGGTACTGGCACAAGAACAGACCCACAGACCAGTGGAACAGAATAGAGAGTCCAGATATTAACCCAAGCATATATGGTCAATTAATATACGATAAAGGAGCCATGGACATACAATGGGGAAATAACAGCCTCTTCAACAGCTGGTGTTGGCAAAACTGGACAGCTACATGTAAGAGAATGAAAACTGGATCACTGTCTAACCCCATACACAAAAGTAAATTCAAAATGGATCAAAGACCTGAATATAAGTCATGAAACCATAAAACTCTTAGGAAAAAACATTGGCAAAAATCTCTTGGACATAAACACGAGCAACTTCTTCATGAACATATCTCTCCGAGCAAGGGAAACAAAAGCAAAAATGAACAAGTGGGACTATATCAAGTTGAAAAGCTTCTGTACAGCAAAGGACACCATCAATAGAACAAAAAGGCATCCTACAGTATGGGAGAATATATTCATAAATGACATATCCGATAAGGGGTTGACATCCAAAATATATAAAGAGCTCACATACCTCAACAAACAAAAAGCAAATAATCCAACCAAAAAATGGGCAGAGGACATGAATAGACACTTCTCCAAAGAAGAAATTCAGATGGCCAACAGGCACATGAAAAGATGCTCCACATCACTAATCATCAGAGAAATGCAGATTAAAACCACAATGAGATATCACCTCACACCAGTGAGAATGGCCAACATCCAAAACACAAACAACAAATGTTGGCGAGGATGTGGAGAAAAGGGAACCCTCCTACACTGCTGGTGGGAATGCAAATTAGTTCAACCATTGTGGAAAGCAGTATGGAGGTTCCTCAAAAAACTCAAAATAGAAATACCATTTGACCCAGGAATTCCACTCCTAGAAATTTACCCTAAGAATGCAGGAGCCCAGTTTGAAAAAGACAGAGGCACCCCATGTTTATCACAGCACTATTTATAATAGCCAAGAAATGGAAGCAACCTAAGTGTCCATCAGTAGATGAATGGATAAAGAAGATGTGGTACATATACACAATGGAATATTACTCAGCCATAAGAAGAAAACAAATCCTACCACTTGCAACAGCATGGATGGAGCTAGAGGGTATTATGCTCAGTGAAATAAGCCAGGCAGAGAAAGACAAGTATCAAATGATTTCACTCATCTATGGAGTATAAGAACAAAGCAAAAACTGAAGGAACAAAACAGCAGCAGACTCACAGAACCCAAGAATGGACTAACAGTTACCAAAGGGAAAGGGACTGGGAGGATGGGTGGGAAGGGAGGGACAAGGTGGAAAAAGGGGCATTACGATTAGCACATATAATGTAGTGGGGGGCGCGGGGAAGGCAGTACAACTCAGAGAAGACAAGTAGTGATTCTGTAGCATCTCACTATGCTGATGGACAGTGACTGTAATGGGGTTGGTGGGGGGGACTTGATAATAGGGGGAGTCTAGTAACCATAATGTTGCTCATGTAACTGTACATTAATGATACCAAAATAAAGAAAATAAAAAAAGTAAAATTGAAGGACCTGGTATGGACTACCCCACAGCCCAAGGAAACCCTGGATCCTGTCCAAGGGACACAGGCTTGTGAGACTGAGCAGGAGACACGATGACAGGTACGATGGCAGACGGGCCACGGGCCCAGGAGCGTGGTTGCCTCTAGGCACTGGAGAGGCTGGGAAGAGATTTTCCCCTAGAGCCCTGAGCGGGGACCAGAGTGCCACGCCCTTTAGGACTCCTACCTCCAGAGCTGGGAAATAGTAGAGATGTTAGTCTGCAGCCCCTAGGATTGTGGTACTTTGATAAACCCCAGGCCTCTAGAACTGACAGCCCCAGGCTGGGTTTTTCTCCAGCTGAGGGATCAGAGGTTCCAGGCGGGTGAGTGGTGCGCCTAGGACCCAGCCCAGGCAGTGGCAGAAAGAGGCGACACCCTATCCTCCCTCCAGCCCCATAGGTTGCCACCACCCTAACCGGGGTGGCAGTGGTGCCATCTCATTGTAAAGAAAACCGTCCCGGCTCCTGAGACCTAAGCACAGCTTGTGACACCCATGTGGCTTTGCCTAACCCACACCAGAACAGTCACAAGTTCACACGCGGCCTGGAACCACCTGTCTTAAGTACCCAAGGCAGGAGAGCACTTCCGGGAGGGGCTGGCTAAGTGAGGGCCTCTGGAACCCCGGCCTGCTGCTCACTGCACAAGGGCACGAGGCTGCCCATTTATACCAGTCACTTTACAAGGGTCTGCGACAGTCCCTCTGGAAGCTGGCTGGGGACAGAGAAATGCGTTCTCAGCGCAAGCTGCCAAGACTGCAGAGTCAAGGCCTGTGGCTCTGCGGCAGGTGGACCAGAGCACGCCCTCCCTGCCACCAGGACTCAGGTGAGCAGCCCGGAGCCAGAGAGCCGCCCACCGCATGGCAAGTGAAGAGGGGGTGGCGGGGCTGAAATGGGACAGGCCCGCAGAAGTGGCAGTGAGAGAACCCCATCGGCAGCCAAAGGCCTCTCCCCTCAAGCAGCCCAAGGTGCTGCATCTCTTGGAGGCTGATGGCACTCAGGCAGCAGGGCTTCAAATCCCAAGGCATAAAGCGAGGAAGGTGTTTATTATCGGGAAGACGACAAGCTACGGGGAAACGCCTGCTAGCGTGTACACTGGTGTCTAGAGCAGCAAGAACTAGCAAGCATCTTACTCACAGTGCAGGACAGAGAGCTTTCAAAGTTTCTACAATTTAAGGAAAAGTAAATGGCAAATTCATGTCTTGGCATTTTCTACCTATCACACATTAATTTTCATTCATTCTCCCTTAATGGAAGTCCTCAGAGCCCTGACCACTGATTGGGGGGAAGAGATGTCCACAGAGTCAGAGTTTTACAGTCCATAAAACAACTTCTGATGTGTTATTCCAAATTCTACTCCATAACTACCCCAGGAAGGCCGTGGTCTTTCCATCCCCACTCTATAGATGAGAACCAGAGGCCGCAGGTTGAGGTTAGCAGGTGATGAAGGGACCGGGGGCCGGGGCCATCAGACCCACTGCACCCGGAAACTGCAGGAAGGAGAGTCTGCGCCCTCCCTCCCACTCCCTTGTTTCCCACTTCCGCGCGGGGTAAAACAGTCCCAAGGCCACACGATTCAGTGGTAGACCCAGCCTACGGGGGCAGTGCTGGATCCCCAGCCCTCCCCAGAGGGTGACGGCCAGATCGGGGGCTGCTGCGGACGCACTGGACCTGGCTCAGCAGAGGAAAGAAGGCAGCAGAGCAGTGCAGACACAGATGGACAGCTGGTTGGAGGCAAGCAGGCATGCGGTCCCCAGCAGGGAACCAGCAAGGCCAACTGTCCGGCATCTGGCAGTGGGAAGCCCCGAGTGTATGTGCAGCTAGAGGCAGAAGGTCCTTAGAGCACAGCCTGGCAGGCCTCAGGGGGAGGAGAAAGCCGGGCCCAGCCTCCCAGACCCACTCACGTCCAGCTGCCTGCGCGCTGCCTCCTGCTCCTGCTGCTCCTTTGCCATCCGCTGGGCTCGCTCCACTTCCGCCTTCCGCCTGTCCTCCTGCTCTCTCTCCTTTGCGAGGTTTTCAAAGTTGGCTCTGATGTGGCTTGTTTTGCTGTTCACTGCAGAGGGGAGGAGAGATGACGTCTGACACCAGAAGCTCTCCGTCTCCCCACAGCCAGGCGCTTGGCCCCGCTGCCCGCTCAGCCCCGCCTGGTGGTCTCTGTGCCCACCTGCCTACCAACTGCCCAGCAGGATGCACAAGGCAGATGAGTACCATGAGCCCTGCGTCTGGAGCAGCTTATGTGCCAGACAGCACTGCACTCCTCACCACTGCATGCCCGGGGACAGGGGCCAGCATCCCCTAAGGATGCCTGGGATGAAGCACTGACTGGCGGTGACCCGCAGCCCTGGAGGTGCATCGCTTACTCTCGCACGTGATATGGCAGAGAAGCAAACACCACTGCACAGGGAAGGGGGCGGCGGCCTCAGGAAAACACCTGTGCCACCACCCAAGTCTGTCTGCGGGCCCTCCAAGTCATCCCGGCAAAGGCTCCCCTCCCGCTCCCGCGCCCGCGCCTTCTGCTTCCGGCTCTCCTCTTACCCGCAGCACTTTCCTGGGACCCCGGGAGGCATGGAATTCCTTCCTGGGAAACCCGGGGCTGGTGGGCGCTGCTAGCACTCACCTGCTTCGACAGGGACAGTCTTCTGGTAAGTGGAGGCCACCTTGGACACATCCTCAAAGGTGGAAGCGTTCTGCCCAGAGATGAAAGAGAAGTTAGGAAAGCACTATTTTCCTTCACACCCTGTGAGGGTTTCTACCTTACAGACAGTGAAGCTTGTAGGCGAAAGCCCGCCCTCCATCCCAAAGAACCGACCAGAGAGCCCGGAGATTTCATGCCCACCTTGGTCTTGCAAAGTGACTGAGGCACAAGGAGTCATGACACACATTTGCTGGTGACCACGTGACTCAGCAAAAAATACGTACACTGGGGTTGTGGGGGGAACAGGCGGGGCACAGAGAACTTTCTGGGCCGTGAAGTAGAGTATGAGGCCTCAAAATGGTGGGTTCTGTTCAACCCACAGAACAGACACCACCAGTGGCGGCCCTAACGGACCCTGCGGACTCTAGGGGCTGACGACGCGTCAGTGAGGACTCACGGGCTGCAACAGGCATGCCGCCTGGTGGGGATGTGGGTAACAGGAGGCTGTGCACGGGGGCCAGGGGTGTGGAAAATCACTGTGCCTTCCTCTCAAATGTCATAGAACTGCTCCAAGCACATACGGCTGGAGTAAACCCCCCAAAACACACCCCCATCTGCGTGGCCCTAGACCAACTCTGTTCTTCTCTAGCCTCCCTCACACCTGAGAGAGGCCCAAGTGATCACAGGGAGGATGCCCTGGGACATCCCCAAGTCTCCCCTGGCCTGAGCATCCACGTCACCCAACCAGCGAGATTACACCTTCTTTCGTAGGGGACCCAACTCTGTCAGGTTAAAGTGACAGCGATGACTGTCCACTTAAAGGTTGACTCAGCTGCCGACTGGCAGGAGCTTGGAGTCCACCAGCCACCCCCCAGGTTCATGGTGAGCAAACACTTCTAGTGAAACACATCTAGGTCTCAGGACAGACACTGCTTTTTTTTCTGACACTTAAAACCAGGGGAGAGGGGCCCAAAGCAGGCAGGTGACTGAAGTCCATCTAGTTCACAGCCCATGTGAGCAGCATGCCTCCCTGAGGCTCCGGCTGACCACCACGTGGAGCCCTGGTCAGCACTCCGGGGTCAGGCTGCCCCACCTTCCCCCACAGCCCCGTGCTTCTCTGGCAGCCACCCAGCAGGGACAGAGGAGCCCACCACCCTTCCATGCCCAGATGCACCTGGGCTGAGGGCCTGCAGCACCCAGAGGCCACCTGAGCACCCCGCCTCATCTCCAAGGGCAGCTGCTCAGACCAAACCCTCTCCCACTGCCAGGCCCCCTGCCCCACCAGCACCACCCCAGGCCTGACTCCTCTTTCCAGAACAATCTCTAACACCCCCACTTCTCACTGCCCCAGAGCTCCTGCCTACCCTGAGCCGGGGAGGGGGCAATGATGGATGCTGGCATTTTCCCAATGCCTTCCTGCTGTGTCTGGGGTGATTCTGCATCCAGCTGACCCACGGCCCCTCCTGGCGCCCACAACCTGCCTTGTCCAGCCGACTGTCCAGCAGTAATACCATCCTCTGCACAGTCTCTTAGCGTCCCCATCCCCCACAGTCTCAGTGTCCCATTTCCTGGCCAAGTCCCACACACCCCTCAAAACTGAGCTCAGATATGCACCTCCCTCAGGACCCCTCAGCCTGAGCCTGGGCCCCTGCCACTCACTCCCAGCCTGCACACAGTCATATGGAGGAGTCCCCTGGGTGACAACCGTTTGTGTGGCCAACTGTGAGCCGGAGGGAAGCCTAAGTGCTTTGAGGACCACCCTGCCGCCCATGACCACGGGCCAGGCACAGGACCCACAGGACAGCCTCAGTTCTGCTCAGCTGGCTGAGGAGCCAGAAGCACACGGGGCCCCAGTGTGGATGACCCACGCTGCCCCTAAGTCTACACTCTGCCGTGGTCGGACTGTGGGCCAGAAAAGTAACCTGGTGTGCTTAAGCCTGACTCACTGGGACTGTGTGACCAATCGAAAATGAGAGTCCCTGGTAAGAAAAACAAGTGTTTCCATGGCAACACTGGAAGGCCAGCCCAGTGGTTGAGGTTCGGCTTAGGGGATACCATCTGTGGGCCACGGGCCCTGATTGCAGGCATGGGGACCTGCACGCTCCCAGAGGGCAGCTTCCGCCCCATATGGTTGCTGAGCTCTCCTAACGCAACCAGTGGCACCAAGGAACTCGACTTCCTCTCGGGCTCACTGCTAATTACTTCAAATCCAAATAGCCACGCCTCCCAAAGGCTCGGCTCGGCTCTGCAGTCTAAATGTCTGGGTCCCAACGGCGGCCAGGCACTAGCCTGCATGGTCAGGAGCCCCCTGGGACAGAACAGGCAGGGACACAACCCAGCTGTGATACTTTAGCTGAGGCCTGGGATGCGGGAAACATCATTTGGTGTTCGTACACCCGGAAATGGGAGCTGCGTGCCCCCAAGCCCATCATGGCACAGCCAGATGCCCCAAACCATGAACCTGACCCATCAGCAGAAACCACAAAGCCTGCATCTGGGGACTTACCTTATCCATCCGGTCCTTCTGCACCCCGTATTTTCCACCGAATCCTTTGGCGTAGTCTGAAACATGGCAGAACACAGCACTTACTCTCAGGCTGGGACAGCATGGTCCCAACAGCAGACACATGCAAACAGACCCTGGACACCCCAAGGAAATGCACCCCGAGCCAAAGGAAATGAGAGCCAGCAACAAGGAGTCTGCGTGCAGACAGGAAAGAGGCCGTGCATATTCCCCGCGCTCTCCCGAGGGAAAGAGGGGTGTGGGCGGGCTGGCAGGCAGTGAGCCGAGGAGGGCCCAGTGCAGGCCTCTGGCAATGCGCCACTTCCATAGCACAGGCTTCCGCCAGCATGGCGGCTGGTCCTCGTCACTCCATGCTCCTGCTCCACTGAGCACTAAAGAGGCCCCATCACAGGTTCTCCCTTGCTTTTGAAGAGAAAAAACAATCCACAGGGGAAACCCAGCCAGTACCTGGGTCACAGCAGCACAGACCTAGGTGACAGTGACACCGGCATGCGCACTGACGGCCCAAACAGTCCATCTCCATGCGTCTGCCAGATCAGCCCAAATGGTGTGTACCTCCCTGGTCTAACTCATTCCCAACTTCTAACTCAAGGACAAAAAGCCTGAACTCTGCCCTGCAAGGTCAGGACAGTGCTCTAGTCCCAGTTGCATCTCCAGGTTCTAACTGCCAAGTCTGAATTTTGATGGTAATTAAGTAACTGCTCTAAGGAAAAACGCACTGCACTCGCCACCCAGGCTCCCAGTGTACATCTAAAAAACCCCGCCTCTGTTCAGCTGTGTGTATATACTGTTTGGCCCTGTGTGGAGAAGTTATACATGGATGGTGTCATCAAAAAACAAAAACAAAAAACATCTCCCTCCCCTCAAAAAACACCACCACAAATGAAACAGGAAACCACAACAGGGGCGCCCTAGGCCCCTTGTGGCCACCAGCCTCTGGACGCCTTGGCTCGCCCTGGAGCCAGTGAGGCGGCTCACTCATTTACATGCAGCAGCCGTGACGAGCTCCTGTGTACGTTTGCTGTGAGACCAGAGGCGCCCCGTTCCAGAAAGGAGTCATGTTACAGGATCAGAATGACACCTGACAAACTGCAAACACAAACCCCCGAGGTTATGGGGGAAAAAGTGGATGGGGGAAGACGGGGTGACAATATATAGCATAACCCTGGGTTGAAGATGCCTGAGAGACCCTGACAAGTGACAGTGGGTGACTCGGAAGGCTGAGCTCCTGAAGTCTGTGCTAGAAGTGGCTGCACTGGAAGGGGAGACAGGGAGGCAGGAGGTGGGGGCTGGTGGGCAGCTGTGCCTTGCTGGGACTCGTGCTTGGCCGGTCTCTCCTTGTAATCAAACCCCACAGCACAGGAGTCCTGCCTCTCGGACTGAACACCAAATCTGCCTCCGAAACCAGTCTTATAATCTGAAAATCCACAAGCGACAGAGAAAACAACCAAGAGAGGAAACACAGTTCAGTTAGAATCGTGTGAGCATGTGCGAGAGTCAAATATATCACCGAGAGCGAGCAAGGGCTCTGCCGGCTCAGAGCCCGAGGGCCGGCTCCCAGTCCCAGACAGCCCCAGGTGGGCTCCCAGGTTAAAGCACAAACTTCAAATCTGAACACTGCAGCCAAGATCTGCAAACAGGTTAGGAACTATATTTAAGATAATTCCATCAGGGCACTCCATGCTTTGAGGTTTAATTCTAGGGTCCTACCCACGCTGCAGACAAGAGAACGCATCTCTGTGCATGTAGAGAAAGAGACACATTATACATCAAGTATCCCACAGCAGCTATCAGTCCCTGCCCACACCCACTTCCCACTATGCAGGCAGGAAGGACAAGTGGGTGGTGGTCTGGGTCTGACTCAAAGGTCCTCCCACCCCGCACCCATTTCCTGGGGATGGGGTTCCATTCTCATAGAACGGGCAGCGGTATCTTTCATAAAGTGTAGGGCACGTTATCAACAAGAATTCAGCCTATGGGCACCGTCCCCCTTTCTGGGCACAAGGGCAGGGAACAGCCTTCCCGGCAAGGCTACGGCCGTGACTGTGCTTCCTGGCACAGATGAGGTCAGCGGCCTGGCCGGGGCAGCCCTCCCACGGGTGGGGCAGCTGGCCCCCACAGAGACGACGAGTTTTTCACAACTGGGAGGCAGAGGACAACCTCAAACAGCGAAGACCAAACAACGCTGCTACGGAAGCACAGCAGGAACGGGCACATCAACAGACCCATGGGTGCAAATGGTCCCGTGGGGGCGAGGGTGACAAGTCACATGAACGTACCTCTCTGGGATTCGTGCAGCTGTAGTCTCTCCTGGTGATCCCAGCCCAGGGCACATTTATCTTGTCGGTCTGTCTGGACACCAAATTTTCCTCCAAACCCTTTCACATAGTCTACATGGACAATAAAAGGCCACAGTCCAGTATTAGTGGGCAGCCTGGATAACAGGGAGGGTGCATGTTTTCAACGCAGCTAAACACACAACTCGCCAAACCCATCCTTTCTCTCCCGGCCATCTGGGGAAGCCTCAGGCTCGCTCACTGAGAGGACCTGCTCGCAGACCGGCAAGGAGTCTACTGCTCATCCTGGGATCACGACTGGACGGACAAGACCACGTAGCAGCTCTGAGACACGCAGCTTACGAGGTGCTTTCCAAATGAGGTGGCATGATCTCGGCACTGTCACAAGCCACACGGTGGACATCAGAGCCAGAAAGCGTAAAGACATGGTTTGTATTTAATAGCTGTGTTTCTGGACCTGCTGTTTTCAAGTTCTGTGTTTAACTCAAGAGACACCCGCTTTAAGGGCTCAGGTTACGGTCTTGCCTGCCCATTTCTGTTCCGCTACCACCTGTCGCCTAAGACTCACTGGCCGGGGGATAAGGTAAAGTGAAGACACCTGTCTGGGACTCGTGCTTCTCCGTTTTGCCTTGATACTCAAAACCAACCGCACTCTTGTCCACCTTGTCCTTGTCGATTCCGTACTTGCCGCCAAAACCCCTGGAGTAATCTAGGCACAAAGACAAGCACTGTTCACACTCCAGCCACGGCACCAGTAAGCAGGCTATGCACTCAACCGTCCTTAAGAAAGCACTTCCACCGCCCAACTAAAACAACAAAAATCCTTCAGGGTTACTATAGGATCCTAACATGGGAAGTATTTTAAAATACTACTTGTAAGTAGTAGTTGAAGTAACAAAGAGTAATAAACAACAGATTAGTAACTGTAGCATCTTTCCTTCATCCCAAAAGGCAGCATGAAGTAAGTTTCCCATAAAGCTCCTGAGATCAGGAGGGGGTCTCTCCGCTTCATCAACTAAAGCAAGCAGAGGTGTGCCCGGAGTGCCTCCAAAGACGCAGGACCGAGGCGCAGCACGTTCTAGAAGCATGAGCTCCACCATGGACGCCTTAGTGGAGCAGAACACGAAGTGTTCCCTCACAGAAAGGCCAGGAGCTGCCTAGGAACTAGGGGCGCCCCAGGCCCTGCAGCCTGTGCTCCCCAACCTCCCAGAGGCAGGCCTGAGTCTCCTGCAGGAGCATCGTGGGGACAAAGTCTGAGCAGCGCCAGGGAGGACCACACGGCAGGCCCCAGCACGCTGGGCAAAGGACTAGAGCTCGTTCTAGGTGAAGGGAGAGGCAGTTAGGGTGACCCCGTGCAGCAGGCCCGGCAGGTGGCCTTGAGGCAGGCGGCAGGGCCGGGCCAGGCCCTCGGGGAAGAACTGAGCCACTGGTAGCCTCTTAGTTTTGTTTTTTAAAGAAATCTGGATTATTTTTTCATGTGTGTGAGCTCTCAGCTTTTAAATATTGGCATTTATTTTAAAAACTTAAATGTTCAGGATGAAAAGAGGGTAGATAAGCAATACAGAGGAGCCGGCAATCTGTGGCGTCTGCAGTAGGCTGTCGGATCTCAGGGGATGCCACAGCACAGGGGAACCGGTTCGGCTGCTAAGGCCACCCTGGCAGTGCCTGTCAAAGTTTCAAATTCAGTGTCCTTTGACCAGCAATGCCATTTCTAAGAATTCATTCTTTTGAATAATCACTTGGGCATATAAATCAAGGGACAACTCACTGCGGTGACTTTTAACATCAGAAGTTGGAAATACCCTGAATTCCCCATTCCAGGGGCTCCCCACACGAGGGTGAGCAGTCAGCCACTACACCCGCCCTGCACCACCCGAGAGACAAGAACCTCCACACCCTTTGCGTTAAATAACTGTGCAGGTGTAATGTGACTGTCTGCACCAGGGGAGAGTCTCCTGGCTTATGTCTGTAGAGCAGTGAGAAACGGGGAAGAACAGCCCACATGGGGAGGCGCCTGGGAGGCGGGCTACAGGCAGACCTTTCTGCGACTCGTGCTTCTCCGTCTTGCCCTGGTAGTCGAAGCCCACTGCGCTCTTGTCCACCCGGTCAGCCTGCACACCGTACTTGCCGCCGAAACCACTCGAGTAGTCTGAGGAGACACGCAGCCGTCAGCCAAGGAGCCCAATGACAGGCTCAACTATCACCTCAGTTAAACTGAGCAACAAAGTCGTTTCAGGGTGACAGCTCACCGAGAGATCAAGCACACGTTTTAGGATGCATAGCAGGCCACCCGCTGTGACATACGAGGGACAGACTCAGTCGACAACATGTGCCCTTGCAGCCTGGTTTCTTTCAATGACCACAGGGTATTTTTTCACGATGGCAGCAAGAAGCTGCATTCTCATTTGGAAATTAACTGGTCAGCACATAAAGAAAGCTATGCAGCTGAAAATCCTTTCTAGAAAAGATGCTGCCCCTCCAACACGCCCATGCTGGGCAGAGCAGGCTGAACACTTGCTCCCTGGTCACCTGACCCACAGGAGGCAGATGCAAACAGCTTGCAGAAGCAGAGTGCTTGGAGGAATTGACATGCTTTCGTCTGCTGACAAAGGCTTTGTAAGACTAGATGACTTAGTGAAGGCCAGCCAGTCCTGTGCATCAGGAAAACATCAGTACCCCAGTGGCACCAGTGGCACCCATGGGGAAAGTGGGGAAAGTGAGCTTTTGCCAACAAAGTCAGGGCACGAGCTCTTCTGGGGGTACTGCTGCTCGGGACAGAGGCACCCAGTGACCTGAGGGGCTGCAGTTGCGTGTGCTGCGCGATGACGGGCCCCACAGACACACGATCCTCAGATGGGAGAGCACAGTGCTCTCCATGGCAACCCCCACCCCCGAGGAGGCCTCAAGTGACAGCACGCTCTTCCCGTGGCCCCCGCGTCTGCACCTCCTCCCTACCTTTCTGTGAGGCGTGTTTCTCGGTCTTGCCCTGGTACTCAAAGCCTACAGCGGACTGCAATATAGAAAAGGGGGCACGCCTGTAACCGCCTCCCCAACGGCTCACCTGACTCCACAATGTACGTGCAGTTATTAAAAATGCCAACCACGTTGTTTTTTGACCTCTGATCTCCTAAGCCACGTATGGGTCCAGTTAACGCGCAAAGCTCTGGTGTTTCAATCTGCATTCCATGCAGCACTCAGCAAGGCCCAGCAGTTGCACATGGAACCATGGCTAATGTGGCTGATACCATGGCACACTTGGGAAAGCCAGAGCATGGCCGAGGCCCAACTCCAAAATCCAGGATCTCCACTGCCATGATAGAAAACAAAGGTCCAACTGCCCCAGTCAGAGTCAGCACAGGCTGGGGCCCAGAGGTGCCAAACAGTATCTGGACACTAAGCGTGACCCTGGGAACTGACATGTGGGTGGTCCTGTGTTGTCTGCTCCGAACACTGCCTGTTGGGGACACCCACACAGGGAGGGCAGGTGGAAATGGTCACAATGGCACATTCTTGGGCAAATCTACACCATTCTGGTCCATTGGATGGAGATTTCCACAGTAAGTGGTGAAAGGCCCTTATACATTCCTGTTCTCACTCCAGCACCAGCCCATCACCTCAGAGCACTGTTGAGTCCTATAGTCAGGGTGCCCTCCCCACAGTTCCAGAGGACACCTGGCTGCCCGCTCATGTCAGCAACGAGGTGGGATTGAGAGGGAGTGGGCCCCTGCCCTCCCTGGGCCCTGGCTCCATGACACATCACTCACCTGGTCAACTCTGTCCACCTGGACACCGAACTTTCCTCCAAACCCCCGGACGGAGTCGACCTGTGAGCAGTGCTTGGAAAGCTTTGACTGGTACTCATGGCCGACAGCTGACTGGGGCAGGGGCAAAGACGAAGAGTTAGATGACCTCGCTGTGACACTGAGCCTCCTCCTGGGCGGGCAGTGCCCTCTGGCCAGGGGTGGTGTCCCCGGTGAGGGACACTGAGCAGGGATGTGGGCCCCGGGGGATGTCACCGACGCCAGGGGATGGCAGTGCCTGGGTGGGGCGGGCACCCCTGCCTCCCTCAGTCGCAGGCTCCCAGGAGACGCAGAGAACCCCACCACATGACTGGGTGTGAAGAAAAGACTATGAGGCCAACCCCCTTCCAGAAATCAGAGCCAGCCACCTGCAACACAACACGTAAGCTCCTCCAGGGGAGGGCTGGCGTACAGTCATTCTGCCCAAGTGAGGCAGCTTCGTGCCATGTGCCCCTGGAACCGGGACACGAAATTCGTTACTAACAGACTGAAACACAGACACCATGCTTCCGTTAGAGCACTTACTCAGAGTCAACCTGTACTGAGCGTGGGCCCAGCCAGCTTGGGCACCGGCTCCCTCCAGCCTCCCCAGCACTGAGGTCCCTGGGGAAGCAGCTTCAGCCACCTCTGCTCAAGGCCACACGCCCATCAGGCAGCCAGCCCTGGGTGTCCTACCACACTCACCCCTGCAGGGTCAGTGACCATGGCCTTGGGACATATGACACCCCAGCTTTCTGAAAGCAGAGCTTCCAGGGCAGCTGCACGTATGCCTTACATACGCCGGGGTCATCCCCACAGCCCAGAGCTGAGCACACTCACTACCCAGACCCCTGCAGCCCCAGCCCTGCCCAGCCTGGCAGGCCCCACTCAGAGCTGAGCACCGGGCCCCCAGGATCCATCACCACAGTGAAAGGTGGCCACGGAGCCCTTCACAGACAGCGGGGAAGACAGCTGACTGGCACGTGACCCGGGCAGGGCAAGACGAAGACGTGTGCCTTACCAGGCCTCCACCAGCGAGCGCCGCAGCTCTGCTGCCTCCTGTGCGATGGAGGCCTAGCGGCGCACCACACCCTCTCCACTTTGTCTAGAACCTCACAAAAGAGTGGGCTTAGGGCTAAAGGTCAACATGGTTACTGACACTCAGGAGGCCACTCAGAGTAGCCGCTGTTTCCACATCCCAGTGAAAAAGCAGCAGCTCTTTCCGAGGACCCGCAAGGATGACCTTTCGGCTGAAGGGGCGATAGCGAGCAGCCCCGAGTGGCCCGGGCGCCGGGACACCCCAGCCAGGACAGCACAGCCCGGGCACTCCCAACACGGCCACCGAGCGCCTTCTTGGTCCCCACCCCGAAGAGCCTCCACGACAGGGCGGCGACAGTGGCCAGGCAGGTTGAAAGTGGCGGGAGGGGCCGGCAGGGCAGGAGGGAGGCTCCTGGGGCGGGGGCGCTGCCGGCCTGCAAAGGCCTGAGCCCCAAGCACCAGGAGCGACATTCACCCACAAAGAACGGGGGCCGCCGAGACACTGGCAACGACATCCTGTCCTGGTCAAGCTCTTCCCCGACACAGGTTTGCTGGTTTCCCCAACTGTTATTTGTCCAACCCAGAGCTGGGGGCCCAAGTTTATTATCAATTTCTCTCTGCTTTAGTCTGCCCAGCTCTGTAAGCACAGGCTTGGTTTGTGGGTGGCCAAGGCTTCTCCTTCACTGCCCTAAACATGTGCGGGGTCTCTGTCTGCATGACTAAGAGCTCCAGGCTATTTAGAATCCAAAGATAATTCTGCTCCCCACTTTCCCCGTCAAGCTGTCTCTGGGAGTGACAGAGTCCCACTGGGAAATGTCCCTCTGGCCTGCGCTCACTCTTTGTCCGACTCTAGGCTAATTTCAGACCTGGGCTGGGGTGCCCATTGGCTCACACGTGTCTACTCTGTGGTGACAGAGTGGTGTGGCACACTGTGACATAGCAGTATTGTTACAAGCCCAGCTCTGACGCTGAATCCCACCTGGGCACGAGGGGACAGGCCTGGAATTACCGACCAGAACCTGACACGAGCTGACCTTTCCCTCTGCATCCGCCGGGTGGGAACAGGCTCACGGTGCTCAGACAGGAGGCACAGCCCCCAGGACTGGGCACGTGGAAACCAGCCTCACGGGAGAACCAGGCAAGCACACTGCCTCCAGAGCGACACGCTCCCTCCTCTCAGGGTGACAGCACTGAAGGGAGCAGGGTCACAGTGACAGGCTCACTCCACACCTTGCCCCGTGGACGTGGCCGTCTCAGCTCTACCAGGGCAGGCCCCCCACCGAGTGCCAGGCCGCCCTCCGAGGGTCCCTGAAGGACGAGCACGCCTGCTGGCTGAACTGGCCCCGGTGATGTGATACAAGGGGCCCTTGGTCCTGGTTTGCTCTGCAGCTGGTACGGGTGGGCTGTAGGCTCAACTGCAGGCGGTGGTGACACCAGCGCCTGGGGCCGAGAAGCCCTGACTCCCTCCTGGTCAGCACTGGCCTTTGGGAGCCCCACTCCCACTTGGGCCTCCCTACACACCACCTACTCACCAGCAACTCTGAGGACCTCAGCAGGCCTCTGAAAGGCAGGGGCACTTATGAGTAAGGGCAGTCGGCAGACGATGACTCTGGGACAGTCTCCCTAACACCGACTCAAAGCTCGCATCTGAGGAAAAGGCCTGAGCGGCCAGAGCGCGCCAGGAGCCTGCCCACAGCAGCCGACACTTACTTTGTCCATCCGGTCCTGTTCCACGCCGAACTTCCCTCCATAGCCATGGGAGGCTTTTGGTCCTGTTTCAAGTTCCTTCTCCTTGAGGGACTGGTGTTCTTGGAAAACATTCTCTCTCAGCTTGTGTATGCTTGAAGGGAAGAGAAGCATAGGGACACACGGGTGAACAGATGCGCATCCAGCCCTCTAGGACAGTAAGGACGGGGCCACTATCTTGGGGAACCTGCAAGGTTCCGTCATTTGGCACCTCCCAGACCCCTATCTTTACTGTACTTCCTCATTATTCTGCCAGCTGGCCCATCTACTTCGCAGTTCTGAGAGTCCATTTTAATGGAAAAAAGAACTAATTTGAATATGTACAATGAACCACCCCAAGTCCACCCAAAAGCAGCTGCACTGAAATGTGAACTCCTTACATTTCATGAGAAGTTCTTGATTTTACCAGAGAACTGAGTCAGGAGAGCTAGCTCTGTAAACGCCACCCCAAGACACAGGACAAGCCAACAGTCCCTTGCCCCAGATGCCCGAGGCCACTGGCTGAAGGTCAGTGACACAGGACATGTATGCGAAGCACCCCAGCTTATTACATATTCAAAGGTAAAATGAAGACTTTCAGAACATACAATCTAAAAGCCACTTTTTACTTTGAACTCTGGGAATGGCCACACAGATCACCAGACGTGGTCAGGAAACCTCCACAACCTGCCGCTGCCAGGAGGACCCGAGTGGCATGAAGGGCCCCTGCCAAGGCCCTTTCTGGACAATGCCGGGAGTGTGGCTATGGAACAGCGAGGCATGGATGCCGCCCAAGCCCCCACGGGGAGGGGAAGGAAGCCCTCTGCCCCTACAAACCTGAGGGACACGGGCACCGAGGACTGTCCTGCTCCCCGTGTGTCCTCACTCAGACCTCCCGACCGCTCCACAGGCTGCTGAAACCAGAGGCCACGCGCTACCCAATCCACCCGCCCCAACGCGCTGCCAGGCCACAGAGGAGGGAAGCGACGAGAGGAGGAACAAGTGACTTCGGCGATCCGGGAGCCGGCCTGAGCCCGCCGCAAACAAGCGGCTCACCAGGCTGGAGTCAGCTGGTTCTTCTCTAGTGGCTTCTGTGGAGGCTGTGAGCTCAGCAAGGTAGGGGATGAACACCTGTCCCCCCAACACCCACTCTGCTTTTCTGAATGGCTGCATCTTTCTCAGCCAAGAACAGCTTCACCGTACTGCAGGAATACCAGGGTCAAGTAAGACAAACTCTGCAAACGGCTGCCCAGGCCACGCCGTGGGTGACGCCGCTGCACAGTGAGGGACTGGGCTGCGCTCTGAAGCTGCAGAGCCGAAACAAG
This sequence comes from Phataginus tricuspis, assembly GCA_029783875.1. Classification (NCBI taxonomy): domain Eukaryota; kingdom Metazoa; phylum Chordata; class Mammalia; order Pholidota; family Manidae; genus Phataginus; species Phataginus tricuspis. The sequence continues at coordinate 4,929,732 of JAQQAC010006904.1, read as the reverse complement.
AAGGCCAGGCACCTTGTACACGTGCCTCATCTCCTCTTCCTGACAAGGACGCAGCGTGGAGAGCTGGCGGTGTCAGAGAGCACCAAGCCAGGAGCCACAACACGCTTCCCTCAGGTCTCCTATCTGGGGCTTTCCGTGAGAACACGGGCTTAGAGGTCGGCTCGATGTACCCAACCAACAGTGATAAAACCATAAAGTCATAGCAAAAAATAAAACTAAGGCAGTGGTGGTTTAAGGTCCAAGGTGTTCAAGACCTCACCTATGTCAGAAAACTCCCCTTGGAGAAAGAGCAAGGTTACCGTCTCCTGGTGAAAACCTCGGTATTGAAAAGCTGACTCTAGAACTCTAAGTACGAAAGCCACTCACAATGGGCATTTTCAGGCTACTGAGCATTAGGGAACACACACACACACGTTAGCATGTTCGTGCCTTACATTCATCTACTGTATCACTGTCAGGTCACAAGGTAAAACAGAGGCAATCCCAATACACAAAGGCATTACACAGGTGAATGGGAAAGGTAAACGCTCCCTGCCTTACACATGTGTCTTTACAAAGTCACTTTCACACCAGAACTAAGAAAGTCTCTTACTTGATGTGTTCCTGGTGTCCAGACCCTTTCACGGTTTTGGCCCCCCATCTTTGTTCTTTTTCACTTACATCATTCTGAAAAAGAAAAATAAATCAGTAAGCCCCACATCCTGGACTGTGAAGCTACAGGGAATCACCCAGATACAGAAACTAGGAAAATGCTCTTTGGGGGAGACAGGGGCTCCTACCACAAAATCGGGGTCGGTTTCCCAGTCGTCGGCTCCCCCGTCGTCCTGGGTGATGGACACGGCGTGGCCCGCTGAAGCTTTCCACATCTGCAAGAGCAGTGCTGGGGTTATGGGGGTCTGGGACCACCTGGGAACGCTGAGCTCAGAGGCCAGGAGACCAGCTCTCTGCCAAAACTACACCTTGAGGGAACACAAGGATCCCAAGGTCCCTTGTGATCCGTGTGCTGCAATGACAACAGTGGAAACTAAAGAAATGCAGTGGTACAGTTCTAATGCTGCTGTCAAATAGTTTCAGAAACACACTCTGGCTTCAATTCAGGGAGGAAATTTTCTAGGAAACAAGAGTCACGTGTGCACTTACTTCATTCGATACAAGCCGGTCACTATTCCACGAAGCCTGGAACAACAACGTTTGTCCAGCAAGAAGGCACTCATTCTGGGCTGCCCACCATTGTGAATGTATGAAACATCACCAACGGTAAACTCTGTATCACATGTACTTTATCACAGTTAAAAGAAAGAGCTCCCATTGTTGTTTCAGGTACTTATTGGAAAGTAACATATTCTCACGACCTGGACTCTGACAATGCGACGAGTGTTTCAGGTGATTTATTAGAGGCCGCCTCACGATCTGGGGAAACACGCCGCATACAAGAGGCTGACTTTTCCTGCATCAGGCCACTGCAGACGGCTGCCAGCTTCCCTCCCCAGACTTTACGGTGGGAGCCAGTATAAAGAACGACGATCCAGCTTCACACCCGCACAGAGAATTCTTTTCCTAACTGCCAAGGTAAAATCTAACCTTTACGGGTTTCAAAGGAAAACTATGAAAAGAATTGATTCATTTTCCACAAAAGTACTAACAGAATTTCATACAGGTCAGGAAATGTGACTGGGAGAAGAAAATGGAGAGATTATTTTAATTCAATCAACCAGACGCTCCATCCAGGCGCCGGAACTGACGCTGCCTCGTTCATGCCTTCCGCGGGGCCACACTGCAGTTTCTGTGGCCCAGCTCAGGGCAGAGGTCCTTCATAGGCCCGAGAATCCCCCACCTCCACCCGCCCCCTCCAGCCCCGCTGGTTCTCAAGTTCAAATTCAAGGCGGTGAGGGGTGAATCAAGGCGCAGTAACCTCAAACTCAAACTTTCCTATGCAATTCCTGCCACCATTACCTGGGCAGGCAGCCATTCGCCACCAGGTGGGGCAGGACCTGCAGTGTCCTTCGCAAGCCACCTAGGACCTTGCTCCCCTCTGCTTAGGCACCCCATGGCACAGAAGGACTTCCCAGATGCGACTTCCCTGGGCTTGATTGTAGAGAGCAGACCACACACTGCCCTCAGGCCCAGCAGGTGTCCTTGCCCCCTCCGCCCACATACGACTAAACACACAGCTGCCCCTAGGCTCAGTGACGTGCACAGTCTCTACCCCCCAAGTCTGCCCCACAGCACTACCATGTCCTAGACAGGGTACTTCCTGTCTATGGGGCCTCAGCTGCCTGCAGTTCCAACCACTGAGGAACTGCTCCTCCCAGAGCAGAGGGGTCTCAGTGGAAGGCCAGAGGGGCACTGCCCCCCCAAAGCAAAGGTAAAGATCGCTCTGTTACTTTTTCAGGGAAACCCTAGCACAGCCCAATCTTCATTGATCTTTCAGGAAGCCAGCTCCATCAGCTGCAAGTGAGGGCTTCCTCCAGCCTCCTGACGCCCTGCTGGTGGCTCCTCCTGCCTTCCAGAGAACAGGGGAAGAGGCCAGACTGCGCTGCCCCCAGGCAGACAGAGACGCCCGCCCTGCCACGCCAGCTTTTGGAATCCCCTCCTCTAAGCCACAGGCAACACTGGAAACCTGCCTTCATTTTCTTCAAACTAAGTTCCTGCCCAGAAAATGATGCTCCCTATCTCTGCAAACCCAGAGCACATTCACCCTCCCTGTCCCTGCTGGAGGATCCACCCCGACCGTCCAAGGGGAGAGAATATACCAGAATGTCACAAGGCACAAACCTTTCTTTCCAGCTGAAGATGAAAGGCTGCTCACAAAACTCTGTTTAAAACACAGCAGCCCCACAAGGTACTGCCAGGCATTCGGGAGGGACTCCGTCTGTGAAAAGATGAAGGGTGTAAAGCCCCGAAGGCTGTCTGTTTTGGCGGGCACCCTGGGCAAATCCTTCTGTGGGAGATCCCCCCAGAGCACCTCTGAAATCCTCCCAAACATAACAGGGTTTTGTAAAGGAGTCTGAACGAAGGGAGAGGGGGAGACCTACATTTTACTAACCAGAAGGCTCCACAGATTTGCAGACACTCTGAGAAGCTACGAAAAATGAGAAGTTTCAAAAGATTCATGGCTGTATGAACTTTCTTCTTAATGCAAACAGAAATCCTTGCCTCAACCGCCAACATACATTTCCTGTTTGCTATATTCCTGTTAAGTTTCCATTTTTACTTATTCTAAATTCCAACTTTACTAAAAGTAAAAAAATTCAATTACTGAGAGCTTTTTTTTTTTAAAGAAATAACACAGGAACACTCCCTGAAGGGATCACAGTGTGACTGGGAGAAAAAAACAGCACCGGGCCTGCTCTGGGAATGTGACGGGAAGGGCTCGGGAGAGGCGGACTGCGCTTCTCCCCAGCAGATCCGGTGACTGGGCGAGATCGCCAAGCTCAAGACTCCGATTTCCCAGGCCGCCAACTCACCTCCTTTTCCCGAGGACCACCCAACAGCCTCAACAGGCCACTGCACTGCCAGACATCACACCACCGGGCAGCTGACAAAATCGCCTGCTTCCCGGAACAAGCCAGTCACACGCGCTGATATCAGCATGCGGGCTGCCCCACCTCAGGGACTGGAGGTGTGGTCTCTGTTAGCTTTCCCTTTACTCAGTTTCCTCTGCAGTCCCTGATCTACTGACTGCTCCTTCTCTCTCACCAGTCCCTTTTGGAAACCCTAACTTCTGCGGGTTGCTTAGTACATGCTGGGAACTGACGTGATTACTGCAATCAGCAAGCATTCATCAAAATCTTCCCAAGGGCAGCTACTGACATGCTCAAATCGACAATAATTTACTACCCTCTTAGAATTTTAAATTAGGGGAAAAAAAGGCCATGTAAATAACTAAAAACTTAAAAGATAGGGTATTTTTTGGAGGACCCAAAGATAATGCCTCTGGACTCCTACCTGAACACCATACACAAAAATTAACTCAAAAATGGATCAAAGACCTACATGTCTGAGCTAAAACTATTAAACTCTGAGAAGAAAACATAGGCATAGATGGTCATGACCTTGAATTTAGCATATTCTTAGATGGGACGCCAAAAGCACAAGAGAGATGAAGAAACACAGGTGCTTCAGAGGATACCATCAAGGAAGAGAAAACAATTGACAGAATGGGGGAGACTTTTCTCAAATCAGATATCCAAAATATATTAAGAACTCTTACAACTCACTAATAAAAAGAACAATCAACCGCATTTTTAAATGGGCCAAAGATTTGAATAGACTTTTCTCCAACGAAGATATACAGATGGCCAATGCGCTCATGAAGAAGCGCTTGGTATCATTAACCATCAAGGAAATGGAAATCAAAACCACAAGGAGACACCACTCCACTCCTAAGACAGCTAAAAGAGAAAACACAGTAACAAGTCTGATGAGGGTGTGGAGAAATCAGAATCCTCCTATATGAATGGCGGAAATGCAAAATGACCACATGACCTGGCAATTCCACACCCTGCAGTATGCTAGAGACAATTAAAAACACATGTCCGAAAATTTTTCAGCATCAAAAAAAAAAACAACAACACATGTCCGCACAAAAAAAATTGTACAGGAATGCTCCTTGCAGCAGCATCATTCATGATAGGTAAAAAGCGAAAGCATGAATGTTAGCAGGTACACAGCGTGGTCTATCCACACAATGAAATATTCAGCAATAAAATGGAGTGAAGTCCTGATACAAGATACAACATACTCTTGAAAGCATTCTGCTAAGTTAATGAAGCCAGACAATGAAGACCACATATTTATATGAAATGCCCAGAACTGGCAAATCTATAGAAGAAAAGGTAGATTACAGGTAACCTAGTGTTGGAGGCGAGGGAAACTAGGTCTCTTCTTGAGGCGATTAAACTAATCTAAAATTGACTGTGGTGGCTGTCGCACAGCTCTGTAAACACACTAAACACTGCCGGGTCGCGCCCTCTGAATGGGTGAGTTAGCAAGGTATGTGAACCGTGTCTCAATAAAGCTATTACCAAAGAAGTCTAAAAGATGCTGCCTCTGTCCAGCATTACTGATAGCAAACCTTCCTTGCAAATGTCACACGTACAGGTCAGGCTGCACAAGTGAGCAGTATTCTAGAACTGCCAAATAAACCCAGTGAAAAATCCCTCCCGAGGAGAATGTTTTAAATGATGGGATAAAATCACCCATGGAGACCTAGCCTCACTATCTCCAGTGTAGCAGAAAACCAAAGCAACACAAAGGTATCTGAGTAGCCAAAATAGCCGTCAGGAGGCCCTTCCCTTTGCCATTACTCAAAGGAACCCCTCCTATTGCCTCCTGGGCACAATGACTCACAGTTTACTCAAAGCACTCTGGGCCACACACTGACAAAGGTGAAAGACCAGACCTCCGCTGGGACTCACCAGCCCAGCTCCCAGCTGGCTGCCCTGGCTGCCGGCTGCCCCAGGACACTGGCACAAGGCAACAGAAGGCAATACCCAGGCTCACAGTGATTCACTCACTCAGCCATGCACTTTCTGAGCACCCACCCTGTACTGCATGGCGCGACCAAAGGTCTGAATCACCAATTACATTCACCTAAAAGTATTTTAGAAGTTAAATCCAGCAAAATGCTTCAACTCAAAGTCAGCTATAGTGAGGGGGAAGCTTCCAGTTACTGGGCGACAGAATATAAAGAACAACTCTGCATCCCCTCCTCTTTGTTCTCCGGTGACCAAAAGTCGCCTTGAGGCCTCCTCCTGGCTTCTTGAGTATCTGGGAACACTTTTCTAACCAGGGCGAGAGAGGCAGGATCGCCGCAACGCACTGGAGCGGTGACTCACCCGCGGTCACACACGGGAATGGAGGCAGGGACAGGAGGGGCCTCCCAGCCCACAGCCCTCGCCAGCCCTGGCCAGCCCGGCTGGAGGCCGGGCCACGCGGACAGAGCCTGGCGGGTTAACCCGACACAGCACCGCGGGCCGACGGGCGCGGGCACCACCCGGCGGGGCCACCCCGGGCGGTACAGGGGATTCTCCAAGAGGCGACGCGTCCGGGCTCCAGACCCGGGGTGCCGTCCCCTCTGCACCCACACCCTCCAGCGGGGGATCGAGCTCCCGTCATTTTCTGGCGATCGAAAGAGAAGCTGCAGAATCCCAAAGCACCTTTCTGGAGATTCCAACACAGCCTGCGGAGGGACAACTCCAAATTTAGAGCTTCCGAACCAGCCGCGGCGGCGCGACGCCGCATTTCCACTGACCTGATTGCAGCCCCCAACCACTCGCCCCCGTAGGTGCGGGCGGAGGGGCCGCGGCGGGAAGGGCCCCGCCCGAGGCGGGCCCCTCTGCGACCCTCCCTCTCCAGCGCCCTTAAAGCTCGGGCACCCCCTACCTGGGCCGAGCCCCCCTCCTGCCTGGCGGCCCCCAGCCCCAGCCCCCGCTTCTCTCCGCGGGCCCCTGTCCTCAGGCCCCGGCCCCTTCCCTCGGCCCGGGGAAGCCCCGACTGCGCTCCCCCCCGCGCCCGAAACCGCGAGCGGAAGAGCGGTCAGACCGCCGCGGCGGCCACTTCCTTCCCGTTTCGGGCCGGCGGCGCCCGGGAGCGCAGGAGGGGGCAGGCCCTCCAAGCCCCGGGAAGCCGCGCTCGCTCACCGCCACCGGGGTCGGTCCCGACCGGTCGGCCCCGGCTCCGCGGCGCCCGCAGCTCCCCGCAGCCCGGCTCCACTTCCGGTTCCGCGGGTGGGGGCGTTGTCGCATCCGGCTCGATAGGTCCCGCCCCCGGCAGCACGCCCCGCCCAGCGCCCGGGCGCGGCTCCCCCACTCCTTCCCGGCCCACCTGCCCTCAGCGGCTCCCCCAGCTCGCGACCACGCGAGCCCCGCCCCGGGTGCGAGCCTGCGACTCGCGCAAGGTGATAAGTGTTTGCACACACGGAAATCAAGGACAGGGTACTTGCTGTGTGCTCAGAGGCTGACCCTCCAAAGCGATGCTCTGGGATTCACAGACCGGCCGGGTGAGAACGCGAAAGTGGGCCAGGCAAGGGGACAACGCCAAGTCCACCCATCCATCCATCCTTCATCTCTCCACCCAGTCTCCATTCATCCACCCATCCTTATGTCCATCACCCACACATCAATCTCTCCATTCATCATCCATATTCTCCAAGCAACCAACTGCCTTCCATTCATTCACTCCTCCTCCCACCCATCCACGCATCATCCATTCATCCATCCATCCCTCCAGAGAAGGCTGGATACGTATCAGGGATTGAAGGCCAGCAGAATAAACATGGACCTTGCCCTCGGGGACCTTCCAGCCTAGAAGGGGAGTCGGGCGTAATCCTATAGACATATTACTAGGAAACAAGATAAATGCCATGAAGAAGTCAAAGGTGTGAAATTATATTGGGGAGAAGGTGGGACCTGAACTCCTCCAGGAGAGAGGAGATTTCTTTGAGCAATTATCATGTGCACCAAGATGTGAAGGTCAAATACAAGTAAACAAGGTAAGGAGGGAAGATTTTTCCAGGCAGAGAAAATAGCATATGCAAAGGCCCTGAGGCAGGAAAGGTCTTCTCCCAGAGGAGGTGAAGGAAGTTCCAGTGTGGCAGAAGCTGATGAAGAAGCAGGGCAGTGGGGTGAGATGGGGACCAGGTCATGTAGTGGTTGACAGGGCACAGCAAGGATGTTGGTCTTTATTCTAAAAGAAATGGGAAGTCCTTGAAGGAAATTAAGTAGAGATGAGACATCATAAAGTTTGAACTGTAATGAGATCTCTCTGGCTGCTGCCTGGGGAATGGAGGGGAAGAGTGCCAGGTAGGAGCCTAGTATAGCCAATTCGGGCAAACTGGTAGCAACAGGTTAACATGGAGAGAAGTGAATAGATACAAGACACATTTAGTAAGTTAAACTGTCAGGTTTGAGGGTGGATTGGGCCTGTGGGCTGGGGCAGGGGATGTCTGGTGTCAAAGGATACTTTTTATTTAAAAAAAAGATAAAAATCATGATTTTCATACACATATAAAATGAACACATCAAAGATTTTATTTAACTTAATAATGAATGAAGCTGTAAAGTATTACAACTTGTCCAAAGTTGTCTGCCTACAATTCCCAGCTCCAAGTGCTTCCTAACTGTGTGACGGTGGACAGGCATTCCACCTTTCCACACCCCAGGCCCCGTTTGTGCCACTCGCACCTGCATACTTCTCTTGTAATATGAAGGACAAATGTCATCTGATAACCCCAGGGCCTGACATGCAAAAATGCCCAGTAATGTGGGCCCTTAGTTGGCAGTAACGGGCGGAGAAAGCCCACGAGGCAGGCCAGGCCAGGTATGGCATCTCTGTTGCACTTAAGCCGAGCTGGGGATGAAAGAATCTGGGTGCCCCACCTGAAGCCACACAGCGACCAAGATCCCGGTTATAACCATGCCTATGGGGCCTGGGGGCAATCACTCAGAGCACCCTCTTCCACTAGGAAAATTGTGAATACTTCATTTCTGCTCCTAGGTGTTCCCTCCTTCCCCAACCTCCAAGGCGTGGCCCACCTCCAGGACCTCAGTGCACACCTCACACTGCACTTCTCAAGTGCTGATTGGCTCAGAGTGAGCACATGCTCAAGCCTGGTCCAATGGCATTTTGTGGAGGCTTCTGGAAGTGCCCTGGAGGTTCTATTCTTCCCGGTAGTGGCGTCCTGTGGAGGGCAGGATGGAGGGGCCTCAGGGGTCTTGTTCTTACGTGGCTAAGCGGGGTTGCTCGAGAGGAGCAGGATCCAGGCAGGGCCTAGGATCCCCAAGGCCAGGTCCTCTGGGTATAGACCAAGTTCCCCGGCCGCCCCTTGCTGGGGTCCTAACCAGGAGTCCCAAGAATACGAAGGGGACACTGCAAGAGCCCACCCCGAGGAGGGGACCTCTCTGGCAGGTGCGGGAGGCCCAGCACCTGTGCCCAGACGCCAGCAGGGTCGTGCCTTTCCCGTGGTTGCTGTCCCAATTACAATCCCCTAGGACTTGGAACACCTGAAATTTATTCTGTCAGGGTCTGGAGGCCAGAGTTCTGACATCAAGGGGTGGGCAGGCCTGCGCCCTTTGGCACTCAGGGACAAGCCTTTCCTTGTCTCTCGCAGCTTCCGGTGGCAGCCAAAAATCCTTGGCTTCTGACTGCAAGTGACCTCCTCTGTGTGTCTGTCTCCAAACTTCCACTACCTCTCTCTTTCAAGGAGACATGGGTTTGCATATAGGGTGGTTAAACCTAAAAATAAAGCCGTCAGTAACTTTACCAGCAAAATGGGTTTATTCGGGAAGAGCAGAGAATTGCAATTCAGGACAAGCAAACTATGGCAAAACTACAAGCAGGTCCATAGGACAAAGGAGAGGAGACTTTTATAGAAGAAAGGGAGAAAGTTGGAGGACTGTTCTAAGCAACAGGCCCATTGGAGAAAACTGGGACGCTCCTGTGTCACGAATGCTCATTGGCTGAGTTGTAAACCGTCTCTCATTGGCTGGGCTGTTGCTGGGGGGAGGCAGAAACTCTTCCCTCCTCCAGCTGGGTGGTAAAGTAACCATAATGGTAGGAGTGGTAAGGTGGTTGTCTATCCCTTCCTGTGGGGTCTAACAACTGACAGGAGTGATGGGCGCAGAGCTCCCCCTGCAGGCCTCCCGGCGCCATGTCATTGAGGCTTCCCTTTATCAGTTTTCACATTCTCCCTTTTTGATCAAGGTCTTCTTCGGAAGTATCACTGATCAACAGTCAGGTTTCTATCTAGTGGTTTTGTCCCTCAGTGCTAGGAAAGACCTTTACAAACCTTTGACAGGAAACAAAAGACAGAATTTAAAATAATTAACATAAAACAGAAGAAGCAACACGACAATTTTAAGTTGCATGGCTGTCCTAGACCAGGACCCTAGGTCTGAAAGTAGCCAGATGAAATAATTATTGGCACGTTCTCCGTATGGACGCAAACAGTCATATGTGCGTTCTCGAAGTCCCTGCTTAAAGCAGAACCGTGAATAGCAAGAGCTATTGGCAAGAGCACATGGAAATAACTGGGTGCATGTGGATAGAGACAGTGCAGGTATAAACATGAAGCAAAAGCTGATGAACTTTTTTCAAAACAGCAAAACTTAAAGACATTTTAAAACAATATTGTTATCTCAAAAGAACTGTTTGGAACCAATTGTTAGCAGTAATACAGCCTATAAAGCTGCAAATACAGAGACTATGAATTTAGTCAATAGTTCAGATGATAGAAAGACTTTGTGAATTCTGACCCTTCTAACATTTAGAAAAAGCTCACAGGATCATGGTGAGGCTGTTTCCAAAAGGCCATAACCAAAAAAATAGGTTTCCCCTCTTGGGAAGGGTTTGGTCGACTCAGACAAGGTCAATTTCTTTCCATGAAAGAATATCAGTGAGGACAGGAATACGGGCCTGGCCCAGACATGTTGGGAAAGCTGTATTGCCTGATACCATCTGCTTCAACTCTGGGATATCTTTATTTTCAGGTCAGCAGATGGAGTGCAGGCCCAGTGGGGGTTGGTGCTCTCATTAGATGTCCTGTGAAGCTGAGTCCATTCTCTGGAACTGGTGGCACAAGGTGGTTACTGGTTCCTGACAAGGGCCTTTTCCAGCAAGGTTGAGGAGTCTCTCCGGGGTTGTCTTTTCCAACA